>JAVTVY010013517.1:0-57557 GCA_036873755.1 Hanleya hanleyi
ATGCCGGTGCTAGGGGCCGTGTGGTCATATCATCCAAGTTGCCACATGAACAAGTACAATAAAAGCGTACCTGAGATACAACACATATCACGAATCGTTAGGTTCTTGGTATGTGCTTTAGAATAGGTTAACCAGGAGACTATTCTGTGAAGTCATGTGACGTAGTCAGTATGTCGGCACCTCTTCCCACTTCCCTTATATGTGTTGTAATTAGACTTGATCAAATTTTAGCCAACAATTGCAACTTTTGCATTATCCACTTAGGCAGCTAGCCAGACCGAAAGTAGATATTACAATAACGTGGTTTAAAAAGGCTGACACAAACCAGCCCTTGCATCAACAAGAATTTAGTCTATTGAGAGAAAAATATGAATCGCATCAGGCTATATAACACTGATGCTTCCAAAGATGGTGACAGATTGGCGCATGCTACTATTTTTGGTTCAACAATGAAAACTTATCGGTTATCAAACAATAGTTGTATATTTACTGCTGAAGCCAAATCTTTTTTGAGGGCTATGGATCATATGCGGTTCAGCAAAATCAAATAAAATCAGGTAGGTCATATTCTTTGTCATGCCCTCTATAGATCACGATGGATCTCACCTTATTGTACGGCGTATCACGTATCACCGAAGTTCAGCAACGTTGAGCCGGGTTAATACTTGGGTGGGTGTCCGGGTGCTGTACTAGCTGGGTTGATCAGTGTCCAGGATAATAGGGACTGTGGGCACTGGCGTACTTGCGCATGTAGGCACCGTTGATGCTGGGTCGACATCGAGCATTACAGACTAGTCTTTTGTGTTAAATGCCGTCATTTACATCTGACGACGATACAGCTCACCAATCTCCAATGTACGAGTTGTCAAAGCGAAACAGTTCACCAATTACCAGTATACGAGTTGTCAGAGCATTTCCATCATAGCTCTCTAGATTTGTATCTAATACCGCTTATGCCGGTGCTAGGGCCGTGTGGTCATATCATCCAAGTTGCCACATGAACAGGTACAATAAAAGCGTACCTGAGATACAACACATATCACGAATCGGTAGATTCTTGGTATGTGCTTTAGAATAGGTTAACCAGAAGACTATTCTGTGAAGTCATGTGACGCAGTCAGTATGTCGGCACCTCTTACCACTTCCCTTATATGTGTTGTAATTAATGCTGATACAAAGCCTAAGGCAACCCTGAACGATGAGGTTAACCCTCTTAGAATTCGGTATTGCGGTTTTAGATCTTATATCTGTGACTTTTGTCTGTGGCTATTTGAATCTTCATGGCAAACTCGGATTGATAACAAACTTCATAAGTTAAAAACCTATAGTTTATACTAATTTTAGCAGTCATGAACCTGTATTGAAAACGGAACCAGCTCCGACGTGTAAAACTTGTCACGATAAACTCACAGTTAAATATATGTTAATCAACTATAGATTTTAAGATTGCGAGAGAATTTTTTAGCCGAACTGCTAGGTTAGAAGATCTTCCTAATCGGGTAAGTGACGGCATTCAAATTTTATAGACTATATCGCCATTTCAATTTCTTGCAACTGCGCAGCTTTTCGTGAACTTCCTGTTTGTACCAAATCCGAAGTTTTTAACGTTGGAGAGATAGGCCGAGTTGATATTTTGTGCAACTATACGTAAAATGACCAAAAATCTCATGGACTATTGCCATATTGGCTAAAGAACGAGCTCCAGATATTTATTTACCCTGGACACAAATTAGTTCCACAGAAAAAGTACTTTTCTCGAGATATGACCCACGTTCAACCTGACCAGAATGCGGCCGTGTACAAATTACCTTTCGTGACCTCCACTTGTGCGCTTGCCCCAGTTACCATGGTTATCCTAGATTTGTAATGGCGATGGCGACTATTCGAACACACGACTAAAACATTAGTATCGTATATTGAAGGGATGTGCATGATTTAAATGAAGCTTTAACAATGATTGCATATTTTGTAATACTTTCTGTGTTGTAAAAGAAAAATAGGTAACATTAAGTGGGCTTTAAATCCATGAAAGGCTCAAGATTCTCGGTATTATATTCAGTAACTTTCAGAGAGCGGAGATATTGTAGAAAACTGGACTGATAGAGTTGAAACAGCGAACGAAACAATTGTAAAATGGAACCAAATAAATCTGTCTAATACGGGAAAAATTCAGATCGTGAAAACTTACCCGATATGAAGCTTCACACGCATATTGCAGCCCATTCTAACTGGAGTTATCAAATACCTAAATACTCTGTTTTTTCGATATATTTGAAAGAAAGATAACCTTAGAAAAAAACATTTGAAAAGGTAAAAAGATGTTTTTTGTAAAAATTATTGCAATAGTGGACTGAAAATGATCAATCTACAAGATATGCAAAAATCGTTGATTTTGTCATGGGTGAGCTGGATATGTGATAAAATCATAACTAGTTGGAAAACAATCCCTCTGCACTTCCACTGCTTAGGGGAGGATTTACGTGTTTTAGAGGTGTGTTATTATAAATCACAAAATTTCACAGGGATTCACCTTGTTATATCATTATTTTGGAGAAATGTTTTGAGAAAAGTTTGGTCATTATTTTGGAGAAATGTTTTGAGAAAAGTTTTGCCATTATAACATACGTTATTGTTATGATAAAACGATAGCAACAACGAACATTCATCAAATATTATGGAATAACAAGCATGTGGTGTTTGGCAACGAAGTTATTTACTACAAGGACTGGGTTATGGTGGTGTTATATGTGTCTTTCGAAGAATTAATCTTCAAAATTGGTAAGGCACCACAAAGGATGTTAGAATATTTCTTTTATTAAGGCTATTCCAAATTCTTAGATTTTAGATTTTGGTTACCACTGTAATAAGAAATCAGATATATTGCCATAGAAAACCGATCGAAGGATTAAAAAGTAAGAACTATAGATTGATGTTGACTGATATTAATAAGAAACATGCATGCTCTATACATTTTTGGGAAACAAAATTCCAGATTGACATAAATGATAAACATTGAGAAATGGCAATTAAATGTTCAAAAGAAGTTAGATTGAGAGTGATACAATGAAAAATATTACAAATATCTACCCAACACAGATTGTGTTAAAGTGATCGTAAACCCTCAAGTAAAATTTCCATCAAATGAAAGACCATTGCGAACAGTGTCGGAAAATATTTATTTTAATTTTTTACGATTTTATTACACAGAGTAAACTGCAATTAAAGCATGGTATTCTATGGTGGTCTGTTGCAATCATATTTAGGTCCAGTGACGTCACACTGTCTTAATACAGGTATTTCAAACTTTGTATTTTTGGTCTTTTTGCGCTAAAAAAGGCAAAATTGTATGAAGTTGGACAGCTCGAAATTAGTTGCATATTTTGACAAATAACTACAGCAAATGCTAATGGTCATGTCTTTGGTCTATTCAGGGATTAGTTAACCTACATTTCGAGGTAATTAGGTAATTAGGTCCAGGTCAAATATCGTCAATTATTAATTTTCTACATTTTTACTTGGGACTTTCTTATTACAATGTATTTACATTGCAACCAGTTTCAAGTATAGAGCATCAGAACAATCGCTGGTGCACCCTGTACCCTATAGACCGTAGGGCATAGGGTACACCAGGGTGCGAGTGCGCCAGGTATGGTTGTCCACAGGGGTCAAAGGTCAATCGTCCCCCAAATTCCCTTTATCGCTCAATAAGGCGCTGAGACGGGCGTTAAGGCGTAAAGATAGGGCGTTAAGGCGTTGAGACTGGACGACGGAAGTTGACGGCGTCACTGTGTTTCGATGTATTGGTGGCAATTCCATGAAAATCAGAGCTTCTGAGCTAGTTCACCAGGGCATTGAAGCGTTAAGCTAAGCGTTGATGGGCGTTACTGTCTATAAAAGCAAGTGTATTCCCAAAACACACACAGTCGACGTTCAACCATCAACATGTCTTATACTTGCTCTAAGTGCGAACGATACGATATGATGCGACACGAGAAAAATATACATTGGATTGAAGACTCCGAGGCGCAAGAAGCCGATACAGAGACTGATGAGAGTCCATCGACTGATACCGAAACAGAGATTGCTGAGAGTCTATCTAGTGATACGGAGAGCTTGACCTCAGATAGTCAGCCTACGTCCAAGGAAAGTGAGGCAGAACCTACCTTCTGGGATCGTATTGTCAGAGCAGCTATCTGGCGGGCCAAAATCCGCACTACCTGGAATAGGTCTTTGGATTATGGACGCGGATATTCTCTAATGGACGATGGCTGAATTATGAATGACGGACCAGACGCTTGTAATCAATACTCAGGCTGCAGCAATCGAGGACGCCGGACAGGATAACTTACAACAGGCGTACATCCAAATGCGTCCCTGCATCAGGAAAACAACCATGACGATCTATGAACAGTATACCTTACTATCGCTTGAAAGGAAAGGCGAGGCCCTGGAAAATGCGATCAGGATGCGCAAACAACTCTTTCCGGAGATGCTGCCTCAGTGGTATCCTGAAATGCCCGACGATGAGCTGATGGGGCCAAAATGGTCCATATAAACTCAGAGTGAGGCATGCCCAACACCCGTGAGGCGTGCCCAACGCCCGTTTTAACGCATGGACGCACTAACGATGGTGAGTGAGTGAGTGAGAGTTTTGGAGTAGTAGCCAAAGTGGACATTTTGGGTGTATGAAAGAAGGTGTTTGGGGTAGAAATGGACCATTCTGGGTCCGAATGCGTCGTGTGAACTGGCATCTTGTAGCAACGCCCGCCAACGCCAAGCTCAACGTTTCAAAGCCCTGGTGAATTATCCCAAAAGCTCTGATTTTTATGGAATTGTCACTAATTCATTGGAAATGCAGTGACGCCCTTCAACGCCCGTCATTATGCCTTAACGCCCTAGCATAACGCCTTGACGCTATGATATAGACGAGAGAGAGAACAGCAAGAACAACAAGGATGACAGATGAGAGAACAACAACAAGTTTTCATATAGTTTATTCTCCCCAATGTTACATCATACCCACGCTGGGGGAGCCGCGTTGGGCATGTTTACAATTCAAGAAGACTCTTGTTCGATCAGAGGCCGCCATTTGGTGCTGCATCTGTCATATTCTCGGCTGCTCTTGTCCAATCAGAAGCCGTCCTTTGAGAAAGTTCCATCTTTGCTCGGTGTCATCTAAGCATCATAGGGAAGTTCAGGATACCACTGAGGCAGCATGTCCTGAAAGAGTTGTTGGCGCATCCTGATCGCATTTTTCAGGGCTCGGTGGGTGGTAGCCCCATATCCTCTTCCAAGTGACGCTTGGTCTTCATGATGGACCTGTGCGTGGGGTCGCCTTTCATCTCAAGCGGTAGTAAGGAATACTGTTCATAAATCGCCATGGCTGTTTTCCTGATGCAGGGGCGCATTTGGGTGTATGCCTGTTGTAAGTTATCCTGTCCGGCGTCCTCGATTGCTGCAGGGTAACTATTGATAGCTGCTCTCACAATTTTATCCCAGAAGGTAGGTTCTGCCTCACTTTCCTCGGACGTAGGCTGACTATCTGAGGTCAAGCTCTCCATATCACTAGATAGACTCTAGTCAAGCCTATGTTTATGTATACTATAATTATCTTTTTGAATTTGGTGCTAATTACAAGCGTCTAGTCCGTCATTCATAATCCAGCCGTCGTCCATTAGAGAATATCCGCGTCCATAATCCAAAGACCTATTCCATTTTCCATATAACAGTATTAGCACCAAATTCAAAAAGACAATCATAGTACATGTATACATAAACATAGGCTTGTTTTCTGCAAGAGAGAAGCGGTCAACAGTTTTCAATGATGCCGGCAAGACATCATGATGTTCCAAAAATATCAAATCCGTATCGCTGATCAGTATTCTTAATCCATAATATTCGTTATAGAGTCGTCATCTAAAAAAGATGTATCTCAGTCACGCTTTGATTGTGACTGTTCATATGAGCACCATGAGTACTGTTATATGGAATATGTCTTTGGATTATGGACGCGGATATTCTCTAATGGACGACGGCTGAATTATGGATGACGGACTAGACGCTTGTAATCTCATCAATCTCTGTTTCGGTATCAGTCGATGGACTATCATCAGTCTCTGCATCGGCTTCTTGTGCCTCGGAGTCTTCAATCCCATGTATATTTTTCTCGTGTCGCATCATATCGTAACGTCTGGTGAACGTGCATTCGAACTTAGAGCAAGTATAAGCCATGTTGACGGTTGAACGTCGACTGCGTGTTTTGGGAATACACTTGCTTTTATAGACAGGAACGCCATCAACACTTAGCTTAACGCTTCAACGCTCTGGTGAACTAGCTCTGAAGCTCTGGTTTTCATGGAATTGCCACCAATACATCGAAATGCAATGACGCCCGTCGTTACGCCTTAACGCCCATCTCAACGCCTTAACGCCCATCTCAGCGCCTTAACGAGCGATAAAGGGGATTTGAAGGACGATTGACCCCTGCGAACATCCATACATGGTGCACTCGCACCCTGGTTTATCCTATGCCCTACGGATTATAGGGTACAGGGTGCACCAGCGATGTCTCTGATGCTCTGTACTTGAAACTGGTTGCAATGTAAATACATTGTAATATGAAATTACAACACATATAAGGGAAGTGGAAAGAGATGCCGACATACAGACACAGCCACATGACTTCACAGTATAGTCTTCCGGTTAACCTATTCTAAAGCACATACATACGATTCGTGATATGTGTTGTATCTCAGGTATGCTTTTATTGTATCTGTTCATGTGGCAACAAAAATGATATGACCACACGGCCCCTAGCACCGGCACAAGCGCTATTAGATACAAATCAAGAGAGCTATGATGGAAATTAGACTTATTATAGACCTGGGTACTTCTAGGCTTCCATTTGAACCCATTTAGGTTAAGAAAGTCTGATTGGTATGGTATCTGCAGCGAGTTTTCCTACTCACGTTTTAGACAGGGGTCAGATTTCGTGAGCTTTTGACCTCTGGTGACCTACATTATTTGACATATTAGCATATAACAGATACCAACATATAGAGGATCAGATTACCAACATTTCGAGTGGCCAAATGTCACTATATCACCATTACTTGCAAAGATATTCAACTTTATATTTCCCCTACCCCCAAATCTGGTTGGTGTAAGACTCACGAAATATAATTGACAAAGGATCTGCTGCAAGTTGTATTGTCAAGTCTTTTGTCCAGGATATCACCTTTTCAATGGGAGGTTTTACACCAAATCCTTGCCAAATTTGAGAAGAATCCGATAAGCAGTTGTCAAATTTCAGATTTTTCCACCAGGTGTCGCCACCAGTATGCAGAAGCAGGTGAAATACAATCCCAAGGGACATATCTTGGCATGATATCTGCATACCAAATTGGAGTAAAATCTGATTAGCGAAATCAAATTCAGATTTGACACGAGGTGGTGCTACCTGTAAGCACAAGTTGAGGGTTATGGTTATTTATAGCGGAAGCATTAGTTTTTAGCAATAGTTCCAATCATGTCAGCTGACGGGTGAGGATGGTGGTAGATGTTAGAATTAATGCAAGGGTTTGAATTGGGATTAGCTCAGGGATTAGCTTATGGATTGACTTAGGGCTTAGCTTAGGGCTCAGCTTAGGGATTAGCACTTGGGATTCAATGTTAACAGTTTGCCTCCATGCCTGACAACGACCCCATGGTCATATCAGTATCACTTTGTAATACTGACCTGTAAAAGTGTTTTGTATCAATCTATTGCAATCATACCACATGAATCTACTGTATATGTAGATTGAAATATATCGTAATAAACTGAAATGATAACTGCAATGGGCAATAAGACAAGATTGATCACTAATTCCAGTCTGATCTCAGAAGATTAGAATAAGAGAAAAGATGCAGTCTATTTGATTTTTAATAGTGTTCCTGTTGCTTCAATGCATTTTGCTGAGAAACAACAGGAACTTAATGTGATGTCTAGCACTGTAATGCCACTTGTCTTTATTGCACCATGTAAGCCTCCTGTCTTCTTGTCTGCTGTCCTCGGTATTTTTGTAGGGTGGATGGAGGGTGTCTGTGTCCATGCTGCTTCGAAGATTTCTTCCTTGAAGAACAAAACTCGGCTGGGTGGTGCTTAGTTGGTTCGTCGCGACATAGCTGAAATATTGTTGAAATCGACGTTAAATTCTATTCACTCTATTCATTCTATATTCTCATCTGCAAATCCACGATTTCTCACGATAACATTAAATCAAATCAAATATGGAATTAAATCCCATAATTGTACACTTTTTTTTTCAAGAGTTTTTTGCTCTTAAAGAGAAAGGTTTTAGTTATGGTTTTGAATGTAGGGTTAAGTAGACCGGGAAATATGTTTTAATTACAAGCGTCTAGTCCGTCATTCATAATCCAGCCGTCGTCCATTAGAGAATATCCGCGTCCATAATCCAAATACCTATTCCATTTCCATATAACAGTATTAGCACCAAATTCAAAAAGACAAAAGTATACATAAACATAGGCTTGTTTCCTGCAAGAGAGAAGCGGTCAACAGTTTTCAATGATGCCGGCAAGACATCATGATGATCCAAAATATCAAATCCGTATCGCTGATCAGTATTCTTAATCCATAATATTCGTTATAGAGTCGTCATCTAAAAATGATGTACCTCAGCCACGCTTTGATTGTGACTGTTCATATGAGTACCATGAGGATCTTGAAGTACATGGGCTCATACGGCCCCTAGCCCCGGGTTAAGCGGAATTAGACACATGTTACGAAACGTAGCGCCATAGATCTTGCACGCTACGTTCGTATCTTGCTATCAGCATGCGATATGTATCGCCAAATTTGAGAAACTTTGAGTGGAGGCGCTTGGTGGAATAGCCCTGTTTTATAAGTTTCTGCAACAATGTTTTGTGACGTTGATTAAAATCATCACATTTAACACACCTAGCTTGTGAAAGATATCAATTTATGATTACATTATTTTTTTTATGGTATTTTCAACATTGTTATTGTTTGACCATTAAGCTAGTGTACTAGTAAACCCAGTTTTATTATGGCATGACCACTCCTAGGTGGCGTGACGAGATGGCCAGTGGTATTGTCGTCACGAGGGTTCGATAATGAATCGATACCTGTTTTTGTATTTGTACTGTAAACATCTCTACAAATCCATAGTTTTCCATTGATAACATTAAACCAAATAAAATATAAATCTCATAATTGTCCATCAATGCTTTTCCAGAGTTTTAACCTTTTTAATAGAAATGTTTAATTTCTGGTTTTAATGCAAGGTAAAATATATTTTAATACACAACTTGTCAAAAATATTACTTCAGTTATAAAACCATTATGTATATTTACATTGTACATTTTTTTTGGACAAATCCAGGGTTCCCAAATAACAACATAAACTATAAATTCCGTAATTGTACACCCATGCTTTCCCTGAGTTTTCCCCTTTTAAACGAAAGGTTTTATATGTGGGTTTTAATGCAGGGTTAAATAGGTCGGGGAAATGTTTTAATACAGACTTGTTACATTGTATTGTACTTTTATCAACATTGTGTAACCATTAAAACTATTGTAATTATTATCAATTTTTTATTATGGCATGGCCATTATCCCGATGAGATGGCCAGTAATACTTTGTCGTCACGAGGGTTGAATTATATAACCTTACGTGTATTATGTATTTGTAATCACGAAAAGTTTACAAATTCTTGGTTTCCCCACAGATTAAATAAAATAAAATTAGATATATAGCCCATAATTGTACACGCATGCTTTCTCATAGCTTTTGTTCCTGGTTTTACATTCAGAGTTAAATGTTTTAATACACAGAAGTTACGATATTAATTTATGATTACATTATTGTATTATTGTATCTTCAACATTATTATTGTATGACCAATAAATTATTGTAATTATTATTAATCTCTTATTTTCTTTTATTTGATGGATATAAGTTCAGAGTTTATTGCCGGAGCTTCATGTCTCTACCCAAATGGAGAAGCTTCACCGAGTATAGCAATCTGCTTTTTACAGAAACCAGTTGTCGTTCAATTCGGTTGCTTCTAAGATTAAAAATATATAAAAAAAACATTTTCAACACTAGTGCAAATAACTGGCATAATATAGTCCTACTAGCCCGTTTTGTCACCCTTTTGAAAATATACAGGTAACAGTTACCATGTATATCTTTATTCCCAATATTTGTTACCCTACAAACAATGGATAATAAGCTCCGTACCGTCGCTGGTATATCCAGGTCTAAGACCACTATAACAATTTACGTTGACGGCCCTGTTAACCCTACCAGGCCTGGCCGAAATACCCCCCTACCAAACTTTCTGCGCTATCTCCGGGAAGACAAAAAATGGAGAGCTGAAACTCTGTGACTTTATAGTTTATCATATTGGAGTCATTTTGAGCCTATTTGCATAAGCTCCGAGCAGAGGATCATGGGTGAATTCAAGATGGCGGTCACGTGGGGGTACCGGAAAAGTGATGTTTTCGTGATATTTATTCAAAATTTCTGCGACGGAAAGTGGGCAAAACCTATTTTTTTCACATCCCATTAATATTTACTAATTTATCATGCAGTTTTTGTGCAGAAACTGCATAAACACAAATTTCGGAAAATCGACTTAAAAATCGACCAAAAAAATGCCGTTTTTGAAAATGTCAAAGTGGATTTTACATTTTCTAGTGTTTGCATCTCGTCGATTACTATTACTTCCATATTTCGGCGAGTGCTACATTCTGGCAAACATCTTGACAGAGGTTGACAATCTGTATACTGAAATTATGCGCACACGTACAGATGACCTCATAATGTTGGCTTTTTTAAGCCCGCTTTGAGAAAGCGGTGCACAGACACCAAAATAACCCCTCAGAGCAACATTTTAGTGGACCCGGAGTTCAAATCATAATTGTATCGCAGTCCCAAAGTCGTATAGCTAAACAATCGATATACTGACGGAATTTCCTTTCTGTGCTTTACACATGATTCGGGATTTAATACGACTAATGTGGATGAAGCTTGGTCCATTTAATATGAACATGTTACCAATTATAACGAGAGCTTTCCCCAAAACAGCTTTGCCTTGTCTGACTTATCGACCTCATAATCATGCGGGTGTTTCTTCCCTCTTGATGTAAAGGTACATTCGAATGAACACATTGCCCACTTCCGTACTGGAGAGACCACATCTTTAAAATGAATGTTTGTCAGGGCATTTTACATGTTGAAATATATCGCATTCCACAACTCTCAGTTGGGGGGTTAACCCCGAATCTTCTTCTCAGCCATGTTCTGGCATTTGGGTTGAGTAACCTTGACCTTTCACATTTAACATTTAATTCGGCACTCCGCATAAAGGTATTCTCTTACAAAATAAATTAATGTGCCAATTGTTGAGTCGCAGTGACCACGGCTTTAATTTTTTTATGCAACACCTTCCTCCTTAGTGTATCCATGATAAAATTTTGAAAGTTACTGATATTGCTAACCATACACCATGGAACCTCGGGCGTTTGCTAAGGGTATACAC
The DNA here is from genome assembly GCA_036873755.1 of Hanleya hanleyi. Taxonomy (NCBI): domain Eukaryota; kingdom Metazoa; phylum Mollusca; class Polyplacophora; order Lepidopleurida; family Hanleyidae; genus Hanleya; species Hanleya hanleyi. The sequence continues at coordinate 11,572 of JAVTVY010013517.1, forward strand.
TTACGATATTTACCGTATTTCACTTTCGTAATACTTAATGATGCATCTCCAATAAGACTAGAGCAATACAAACAAACTTCAAAAAGGGGAAAACTTTAGATCCTCCTGAGATTTAACTTGTCAAAATACAGTCGAATGTCATTGAAGGTCGTTTTCAATATTTGCCATTTTAACATATTTCAATTTAGGAATAGTCCTTTCCAATACTCAATTAGACGCACAATTATGTGTATCAATGAAAAATAACAACAACTGCTAGAAGGGGGAGGACCTGAGGTTTAACCGATATTCGAAGGGGGAGTGCTCAATTCCAGAGTGATTTTCTTTATCATTACATGTATTCACCATGATTCTTATACAAACACAAACTGTTTACATTTCATAGGAAACTATCACAGATAGGAAAAAACAATGGTTTTCATTAATAATTACAATGAGTTTAAAAGTCACATATCACTTCATCGCCATTCCTATTGACAAGTATGTCCAATTCAAGAAATCTCCTTTCCAATGTTTCGTAGTCATATTTAGAAATATGATGAAAATAACTCTAATGCACCGTATCCATCAAATACCGTTTGAAAACTTTTTTTCTTTTCTTTTTTTTCAGTTAAGCCCTGGACGTATCACTGGACATTTATTCCGTATCAGTGACCACGTATTAACATAGAAATGCCCTTACAGGTCCACGTGGTCATGGCATAGACAAGGCGTGGCTTGAAAATGTGCAATCACGAGATGGGTTTTATATGCATTGTTAGTGTTAAGGTACATACCATCAAGACCTGTCAGAGACCAACATGAAAAAAATGTTTGACAGTAAATACAATACACCGTCACTCTCCCCCCCCCCCGCCAATCCTCACCGCACACATAATATAACTGGTGTATTGCGAAAGCGTTTCGCACTTTATCTGTCATTCAAGTGTTCAAAGCGGACTATCCAGGAATGGGCGTTCCAGCATTGGCATATAGATTTGACAAAGGGAGGGCATTCCGGAATAAATTATAACCTGCAAACAACTGCTCTACGTAGACACTAGATTACTGGGCGTGACTTATAAAATAGTTATTCTTCAGTACATTGTTTAGGATTTAGGCAAGTTTGTAACACGTACATTGTTAGATATTGCTAAACTGGTTTGCCGCGCACAGAACAAAGTAATTGAATTGTTGCCAAAATGTTACGAGAAAGTATCTGAAACGTTTTCGTGTGGAATGGATGTTTCAGATCCACAAGGGAGTGCGCAGGGTCCCCAAAACAAACTGTCAGGCTACCTTGGCCGACGAGGGAGTTCGATTCAACCTGTCACCTTGTCTGGATCGAGGAGGTTGGAAAGGAAGACCTGTAATGACAACCAAAGCAAATTAATACAATACTGACATATAATTCTATGAGCAGGAATACAGGATTCAGATTGCGGTAGCGTACAATCCCTGAAAAGAATATCCCTGATCTATGAATTAGATTTACCTGTATTCTTATAGTTATCTTTAACCGAACTTCAATATAATACAGAAGATATATACAAATTATATAGCCCTAGCTATATCGCGATCAGGCCTGGTCACAGCCACAGTCTGGTCACGACCGGTTCCTTCGAGGTTGGGTCCAACGTCTATCTTCCTTCCCCAGGTCTTCGTGATTGGGTCCAGCGTCTATCTTCCTTCCCCAGGTCTTCGTGGTTGGGTACCACGTCTATCTGCCTCGCCCACTCCCGTATGGATGGACTTGACGTGGTGTCTCGTCTTACATGACCTGGCCCCTCCGTGGGTATGTCCAGCGTCTGTCTTCCTTCCCCCGGTCTTCTTCACTCGGGCTTTATGGACTTCTCGTCGTCGTCGTGTCTTACACGACCTGGCCCCTCCAAGCGTTGGTAACTGCCAATGAATGTGGACGGCCTGGGCACGACAGCACTATCACAGTACAAATGTTTCTTCGGCACCGGCCCGTCTCTCCGTAACACCACAGGACTAACCAACTGCACGGCTCACCCAGCAGCAGACGGCACCCCTCGTAGGAATAAACCCCCAGGCTTCAGCGACCCCGCTTACGGCGACTCACTCCGCGGCCCGGCCCCAAGGACGAATCATCAAGGCTGGAGTTCACGGCTACACGGTCCACTTAGGGTCAGACATCGATAACGCAAGGTGGATGGGTAGGCAACTGGTCTAGTAACCCTCTTCTTCCACTACTGTATGGTCACCTGGTCTAGGAACCCTCTTCACATACTACTGTATGGTCACTTGGTCTATGAACCCTCGTCACATACTACTGTATGGTCATCCGCAATAGATGAGCATCTGGTCAAGGATTCCCCCTTTATATACTACTGTATGGGACAGTATTAATAAATGATTGGCCGTGAATTATACAATATATGTACAGGATTGTGAGAGACCGTATGGTACGATTTATTGGGTAGATGTATATATGTCAAGCTCTAGACCTAAGCATATAGCTTGTGAGTGTTAGCGTGAATGTATCTCAACCCGTAGGTTGGGTGTTTAAGTACGTGTGTGTATGGATAATTGTTTATGTAGGATTTGTGTTTGATTTGGTTTAGCTGTACACTCTTCACAGAGACGAGCATCTCCTACCGGCTACAGCTATATCGATACCATTAACCACAGTGCCGTACCCGCACGTCTGTGCATTACCGACGAGACAGGTAGGGATGCAGTTAAAGTATGGCCACGCTATCAACACTAACGCCGTTAGTTCATTCCCAGAGCTGACCTGCACGTCGATAGCTGTAGTCGATGGCCCGGAACTTACACCTCTTCCCGTGTCACGTAGTCTGCAAGGTATCGGTATCTGGGAAAGCTTCCGCCTGGTTCTCTTCATCGCTGATGGTGGTAGTCCAGCAACGAATTCTTCAATCATATTTATGGTTGTCTGGTTCGGATCCATTCTATCCATCAAGCTTGGTCTCCTTTCCTTCGTCTCCCAGGTGTTGGCCATCCCACCGCTGCCACCGGTTGAAACGTTTTCGTGGGGAATGGATGTTTCAGATCCACAAGAGAGTGCGCAGGGTCCCCAAGACAAACTGTCAGTCTACCGGGAACACACTCGTGCACTGATCTTGGCCAACGAGGGAGTTCGATTCAACCTGTCGCCTTGTCTGGATCGAGAAGGTTGGGAAGGAAGACCTGTAATGACAACCAAAGCAAATTAATACAATACTGACATATAATTCTATGAGCAGGAATACAGGATTCAGATTGCGGTAGCGTACAATCCCTGAAAAGAAGATCCCTGATCTATGAATTAGATTTACCTGTATTCTTATAGTCATCTTTAACCGAACTTCAATATAATACAGAAGTTATATACAAATTATATAGCCCTAGCTATATCGCGATCAGGCCTGGTCACAGCCACAGTCTGGTCACGACCGGTTCCTTCGCGGTTGGGTCCAGCGTATATCTTCCTTCCCCAGGTCTTCGTGGTTGGGTCCAGCGTCTATCTTCCTTCCCCAGGTCTTCGTGGTTGGGTCCCACGTCTATCTGCCTTCCCCAGGTCTTCGTCCACTGCCGTATGGATGGACTTGACGTCGTGTCTCGTCTTACACGACCTTGCCCCTCCGTGGTTATGTCCAGCGTCTGTCATCCTTCCCCCAGTCTTCTTCACTCGGGCTGTATGGACTTCTCGTCGTCGTCGTGTCTCGTCTTACACGACCTGGCCCCTCCAAGCGTTGGCAACTGTCAATGGATGCGGGCGGCCTGGGCACGACAGTACTATCACAGCACAAAGGCTTCTACGGCACCGGCCCGTCTCTCCGTAACACGGCAGGACTAATCAACTGCACGACTCACCCAGCTGCAGACGGCGTTCCTCGTAGGAATAAACCCCCAGGCTTCAGCGACCCCGTTCACGGCGACTCACTCCGCGGCCCGGCCCCGAGGACGAATCATTAAAGCTGGAGTTCACGGCTACACGGTCCACCCAGGATCAGACATCGATAACACAAGTTGGATGGGTAGGCGCATACTACTGTATGGTCACCAGGCCAGTGAACCCTCTTCACATACTACTGTATGGTCATCCGCAATAGATAGGCATCTAGTCAAGGATTCCCCCTTTATATACTACTGTATGGGACAGTATTAATAAATGATTGACCGTGAATTATACAATGTATGTACAGGATTGTGAGGGAACGTATGCTTATGGGGGCGTGAATGGATATCGTTTATGGTACGATTTATTGGGTAGTTGTATATATATCAAGCTCTAGACCTAAGCCTATTATAGCTTGTGAGTGTTAGCGTGAATGTATTTCAACCCGTAAGTTGGGTGTTTTAGTACGTGTGTGTATGGATAATTGTTTATGTAGGATTTGTGTTTGATTTGGTTTAGCTGTACCCTCTTCACAGGGACGAGCATCTCCTACCGGCTACAGCTATATCGATACCATTAACCACAGTGCCGTACCCGCACGTCTGTGCATTACGGACGAGACAGGTAGGGATGCAGTTAAGGTATGGCCACGCTATCAACACTAACGCCGTTAGTTAATTCCCAGAGCTAGACGGACGAGAGTCCGGTAGAGTTAGGAATAACCATTAACGATAAGTGTCTATACTCTATTTTCCCAGTGCCGTACCCCACAACTGTACAATACGGTTGAGTCAGGTAGAGATAGGAGTAGAGTAAACGCAGCCCGGACGTGTGAATATAATTGTGTGTAAATGTATGCTATAGAATTCGGCGGCGGCTCTTCTCCAATTCGGCGGCCTGGTCCCGGCCAGCGGCGGCAAGAATTCGGCGGCCTGATCACGGTCCTTCTCCGGCCCGGCAATGTATTTGATTTCTTCCCCCTGATACAATTATGCGTCCTCTCACCTCGGAGTTTCTGCTGGTCTGCCTCGTTTCAGACTTATATAGGGCTACCGCTCTTCTGCGGATAAAGGTAGAAACAGAAGTCGACGATGCCAGCGCCCTCTTTATTGTCAAATTACCACAATCCCCGACCAGTTTATCTGGACTTCGCAGGAAAAATATGGCTTTGTAGGAACAAACCACAATACATAACGGACGTCACTGGTAAATCGCAGCTTCCAACTCTCTCTAGTTAATTCATACGACGACCGCAAAGTTCACTGTCCTTCATCTGCATATTCTTCAATGTTGACTTCCGGATTCCTGACTGACGTCATCTACAGCGAAACAATCGAGCTTCACCAGGGTTCAATTTCGCCGTCCCAACTGATTGTTTGAGATAATTTCACCGTGATTTTGAGGCAATGTCTGTCTCCAAGATTATTGTAATTCATTCTAGGAAAATTACAGCGTTCAATTCAATCAGGTAAGTGAACAGCACACGTAAACACAATGTAACTTTCGATTTCACAGTAGTCACGTGCCATAACACCAGCTGTGATTTATTAAAGTGGAGCACCAGGGGTCGTTTGCGTTCTGCACTTTCGTTACATATCGTACGCTATAGCGAAGTACACAAAAAGGGAGAAGTTACATAATCAGCCAGTTGCATCACCGGAATAACTTATGGTAAAGCCGTGCCAAATATTGCTCAAAGAACAATTTTGTATTGAAATGCATATAAAACATGTTACATCTAAACGAGAGACATTCAACCTGGGGCGCTCGCAAGCGCCCGAGGTGTAAAGGCAACAAGAAAACGGATTGATGCAGATTGATCAATGCCGGCGGAAACGTTTGTAGCTTATAATCTGCGTATTACAAGCCGATTACGTGTACAACTGGTGAAAACAGGTCACGATGCACCATTATGGTTAAAAAAAACGTCGATTTGTTTGTTTTCATTAAAGGTTTGTCTAATGTAGTTCGCGATAGGACCCATCTGGAAAGTGTGGGGTTAGCCGGAAGTTAAGTGCTTGCTGACAAAGTGTGCACATGAACCGCATGTCCAACTAGGACTTTGAAAGTAATGTTCTCTGGTTGACGTATTAAAGGATTTTTATCAATATTTTTTTTCTCTGGAATATGTGTCGGAAGAGTTAGTACTTAACTAAGAATTTTTTTTAAATTTTCCCTTTTCCCCTGTGGGCGTATTTAAGCCTTTTTGGTAGCTCTATTTAGCTCCCAGTCAGATATTGATATTTGGGGAATGAAAGCGAGGCCGCCAATATGTGACGTCACAGACGCGATAGCTCGCTAATGACAGGTAGCAATTTAGTATGGGGGTAGTCCATTAATATTCCACCAGGTTTGACCCCATGAGAATTTTTATTGGCTTATTGTTTATTAATATTTGTAATATCATTCGGTTGACTGGTTCATTTGCTTCAAATCAGTACATGGTATTTTGCCAGTTAGATTGGCTCATGCTTCATTATGTAGATGGAAATGCGAAAGTGTGGCTGTAAATTGGGGCCTTTTTCCGCTTGCGAGCACATGGTATACTTTACAGTGGGAAAATGAGTTTGAAAACAGCGTGGTCAACCCCCTATTTTCTTTGTTAATTTTTGTTGATCCTTCGACTGGGCACAGTGTCGGTGAGTTTCATAACAATCGATTGTCAAGTTTTTTCTGTGATGGGGAGAGAATATGACCTATTTTGGACCAAAGTTTGGCGCATGTTCAGTAGGGGTTATGGGGACCGCGATTTCGGTCAGCTATGGTTATATCTTTCGGCTTCATGGCAAGAGCCTACTCTTTCAGAACATATATAGTTCTATGGGGGTTCTCTCAAAACACGGTTGCTGTTTAGCATATAATGAACCAGCCTACTGTTTAATTTCAGATGCCTTGGCTCTTCTATAGACTGCACCCTATGGATTACATAATCAGAGGTGACAAACCCAATTATCGGCTTTATCTGAACTGTGGGCCCGATTTGGTGGAATTCTTCACAATTCGACTACCGCCTTATAAATAGCATTGTAAATTGACTCCAAGATGCCGTATTGTGTCGCCTACGGTTGTACAAACAAACAGAAAAAAGGTTGTGGGGTGAATTTTTTCTCGTTTCCCGTGGAGACCATCCGTTGGAAAAATTGGGTGCACTATTGCCGTCGTGTAGGACAATGCTTTGTTGATAAAATTGACACTTTGTAACAAATTTGACGGTCTTGTTGTAATTTGTTCTTATTTACAGTTCAGTGCTTCTCCAATACAGTGTATCACTTAGTTTCGAACCACTAAACAGTCGGCACCTACTACTGGCCACAGTTTATACCTTAAATCTAACTACAAGGTTGAAATATATGCTTTAATATCTGCTGAATAATATGGCAAAGTTTTTCTAGATTTGTAAATATAGCGATAAATGGTCGGCTTACTCGTGAAGTTCATTACCCAATTCAGAGTCAAACTTCCAGTTTCGAATAGGATCGTTCTCCTGAGGTCTAAATATGTCCCAATAGCAAATTACTTTTCACTGGGAAGAGGACTACGGTATCCATATATAAATCCATGCAAAGATAACACAACCGTAACATCTTCAACATATGAAATTTAAATCCCGAAGATTGGAGCGTAGGGTCGCCCTTCCACTTTTTCAAATCACCAAGGTACATTACTCCGTTCGAATTCTGCATCCTTTAACATGGCGCCAAAATGTGATTCGGAACTAGGTAAAGGACACGCACTTACTTCCCGTAGAATAAAACGAATTCTAAGAACAGGATCGACTTGTATTCTACGTGGTAGGTTATTTAATAATTTTACGCTATTTTGATACAGAAAACGTCAACCATCTCCTCCTAGTTTCCATGTATTAGGCCGACAAACAAGTTCAGTTTCCTCTCTTCAAACGAAGGTCTGGCTGATGCTGAACTTGTTTACAGGAAGACGATTAATTATATTTTTGAGCCATGCAAGTTTGGTATTTTTAACGCTATATATCACAAACAAATACAGCCGTGAATCTGGGCTGACCCGGATCTGGGAAAGATTCGGAACTAGGAACTGTCTGCATCACGAAAAAAAAATCGCCAATTTAAACGTACCCCTCCCCACAATGATTTTTCCGGTCATTGCAGTTCTGCTTATTGTCCCCCGCCGCAACGCGGCCGGGGACTTTAAAATGGTTCTTGCTTCTTTGTGTCCGTGGATGTCCGTGTGTCCGTCCATGTCTGTTCGAAGCGATAACTTCCTAACGCTTTGTTGGATTCTTCTGAAATTCGGAATATGCATTCCTTGCGACAAGACGCCATTCAGTGTTGCATTTCAGCAACATCTGCCTGAAGGTGGCGCCACTGGGTTCCTTCTTTGTTTCTGTGGATGTCCGTGTGTCCGTGCATGTCTGTTCGAAGCGATAACTCCCTAATTCTTCGTCGGATTGTTCTGAAATTCGGCATATGCATTCCTTGTGACAAGACGCCATTCGGTGTTACATTTCGACAACATTTGTCCCCGGCCGCGTTGGCCGGGGACTTTAAAATGGTTCTTGCTTCTTTGTGTCCGTGGATGTCCGTGTGTCCGTCCATGTCTGTTCGAAGCGATAACTTCCTAACGCTTTGTTGGATTCTTCCGAAATTCGGAATATGCATTCCTTGCGACAAGACGCCATTCAGTGTTGCATTTCAGCAACATCTGCCTGAAGGTGGCGCCACTGGGTTCCTTCTTCGTTTCTGTGGATGTCCGTGTGTCCGTCCATGTCTGTTCGAAGCGATAACTCCCTAATTCTTCGTTGGATTGTTCTGGAATTCGGCAAATGCATTCCTTGTGACAAGGTGCCATTCGGTGTTGCATTTCGACAACATCTGCCAGAAGGTGGCACCACTGGGTTGCTTCTTTGTGTCTGTTGATGTCTGTGTACGTCCGTGCATGTCTGTTCGAATTTTTCGCAATCAATAACTTCCTAAAACTTAGTTGCATCATTCCGATTACAAGGCCTGACACATATGACATCAATACTGCCATCCTTGCAACAAGACGTCAGTCGGTATTGTATTCCAGCAACATTTGCCTGTAGGTGGCGAGACACCGAGTTTCGCGGAGATCATCTCCCAAATCGTTAGGACTGTACATGTACAAGGGCGTAGACAAGTTGTGAAGTTTGGGGGGGCTTAGGGGGAGAGTCTGAGAGGGGGGCATCCCCCCTCGCAGCGTAGATTTTTTTTTTTTGAAGATTGATGGTAAATTGGCGATCACTGGGAGCATTTGAGCGGTAAAAGATTGTAAAAGTTGAACTTTTTTTTGGCGAAAATGTCCTATAACAGTGGCGATCACTACGATCATTCATTATCCGGGGTTTGCACTATAATTCAAGTTATTTCTTAGACAATACTACTTTGCCTAGATTGGAGGAGCGGTGCATTGATGCGTGGTTGACCGCATGAGTTCTTGTGTTCGTTCTGAAGTTGCCAAACTTATCGAAAATGTAACCTTAGTGGTTCTTTCTCGGAATAGTAGTGAAAATTATCCATATTCATCATATTTACACCAGTTAAATAGTGACTTTGTGTCTGGGTTAGATTTTTTACCTGTATCTCTAGGGTTTCTCCGTGAAAATTATTCGAGAGTTCGTATCTCTCGTTTGTGAATAAACAAATACTGAACAAATGACTGGGATCACAACAAAAAAAGGTTTATGGTGAAAAAGTTCTGAAAAAATGTTTTCAGCCAACGTGTTGACCTTTTTCGTCCAAATAGGCGATATGTGATTGAATTGGAGCACATTATTCGTTTCTCGGAGAAAATCACATGGGGTCTTTGAGTCCGATATCGCCCAACTGTTCCGTTGTTCTCTGACCGATTGCAATTATTCTAACCCTTCTGGTAAGCATTGTTGATGATAATGTTACTTCCCCTGTAATATGCAACAATTGATAAAGATATGTGACAAGCTAAACATTTACTTCTCTGCTATGTTTGCTTTTTGTTTCATTCTTTCTTTCTTTCTTTCCTTTTTTTCTCTCCTTTTTCTGTTCTTTTTTTTCTTGCCGAACGTCAATATTTGGGGGGGCTGAAGCCCCCCCAAGCCCCCCCTTGTCTACGCCCTTGATGTACCATGATACAGGACCAGAAGGACAAAAATTGCACCAGGTTTTTTCTGTTCTTTTTTTTCTTGCCGGACGTCAATATTTGGGGGGGCTGAAGCCCCCCCAAGCCCCCCCTTGTCTACGCCCTTGATGTACCATGATACAGGACCAGAAGGACAAAAATTGCACCAGGTTCCTTATGGCTGACAACAGGGTGGATTTATTCCTAACAGCTGATCTCAATTCAAAAGCTGTGCCCACACATTGATTTTTGTCCCCCGCCGCAACGCGGCCGGGGACTTTAAAATGGTTCTTGCTTCTTTGTGTCCGTGGATGTCTGTGTGTCCGTCCATGTCTGTTCGAAGCGATAACTTCCTAACGCTTTGTTGGATTCTTCCGAAATTCGGAATATGCATTCCTTTCGGCAAGACGCCAGTCCGTATTGCATTTCAGCAACATCTGCCTGAAGGTGGCGCCGCTAGTTCTTGCTTCTTTGCGTATGTGGATGTCCGTGTACGTCCGTGCATGTCTGTTCGAAGCGATAACTTTCTAACGCTTAGTTGGATTCTTCCGAAATTCGGAATATGCATTCCTTGCGGCAAGACGCCAGTCCGTATTGCATTTCAGCAACATCTGCCTGAAGGTGGCGCCGCTAGTTCTTGCTTCTTTGCGTATGTGGATGTCCGTGTACGTCCGTGCATGTCTGTTCGAAGCGATAACTTTCTAACGCTTAGTTGGATTCTTCTGAAATTCGGCATACTCATTCCTTGCGACAAGACACCAGTCCGTATTGCATTTCAGCAACATCTGCTTGAAGGTGGCGCCACTAGTTCTTGCTTTTTTGCATCCGTGGATGTCCGTGTACGTCCATGCATGTCTGTTCGAAGCGATAACTTCCTAAAAATTTTTTGGATTCTTCCAAAATTAGAATACGCATTCCTTGTGACAAGACGCCAGTCCGTATTACATTTCAGCAACATCTGCCTGAAGGTAGCGCCACTGGTTCTTGCTTCTTTGAGTCCGTGGATGTTCGTGTACGTCCGTGCATGTCTGTTCGAAGCGATAACTTCCTAATGCTCTGTTGGATTCTTCCGAAATTCAGCATTCGCATTCCTTGCGACAAGAGGTCAGTCCGTATTGCATTTCACCAACATCGGCCTGAAGGTGGCGCCACTGGGTCAAAATAGATTTTTTTTCCGTGTACATCTGTTCGAAGCGATAACTTCCTAATGCTGTGTTGGGTTATTCCGAAATTCGGAATACGCATTCCTTGCAACAGGACGCCAGTCCGTATTGCATTTCAGCAACATCTGCCTGAAGGTGGCACCACTGAGTTTCTCTTCTTCTTGTCCGTTCCAGTCAAAATGGGCCTTCAATTTTGCTATATGAAATCATTCTATTCCACATCATATGTTTTACCCTAAAGCTTTTGCATGAACCATATTTTATTTCAGAAGTATAATGTGAAATAACTGGCGGGATTTCCCCGCAGTACTGAATCCCTGATTTTTGAATTTCGTGTCATCTTAAACGAAGGACAACATTTCCTTCAATTTTGCTAACAAATAATTGTATTGCACATCATAGAATTTACCCTGAAGCTTCTGCACCAATCATTTGTCTACACACGTATATTACTATATTAATTACAACTGTGTTCCTAATGTTTGGGTGCACACTGTGCATATGATCAATTTCCTGAATTGAACTGAATTCAACCTTGCTGGTCTACAGACTGACAGATGATGGCATGCAGTTGTCAGTGCAGTTGTTTATGTACAGGGAGCTTTCTATGAATGAGTTGCAACCCCAAAAAGGCTTAAAATTGATCAGGCACAGACCCATGTTTTTACCCCTCGGCCATTTTTGGCCATGGGGTATTGTCATCATCTTGTACGTCCGTCTGTTCGTACGTCCGTTCGTGAGCGAGATAGCCGGAAAACTTTTTCGCTGATGAATTCCAAATTTGGTATGCTTATTTGCCTAGTCAAGGACCAGAAGCCTATAGAATTGGGACCTGATTGGTACCTTAGCAGCCATCTTTAATTTCATGCAAAATGGATAATGATCCATATCTCGGAAACCATTCAACTGTTCAATACGAAATTTGATATACATCATCGATGCATCAAGCAACTTTCAACGAATTACCAAACAGGCTTTTCTGATTAGCTGGGAACCCTGGATGCCATCTTTAATTCATGCGAAATCGATAATGATAGCATACATATCTCAGTTACCATTCAATTGTTTTATATGAAGGTAGGTATGTATCATCAATACATCCAGATACTTTGAATCGGGACCTGATTGACTGAAAACCTTTGGTGGCCATCTTTAATTTAGGCAAAATCATTAATGATCTATCTCTGATTCCGTTGGAATGCTCAGTGGAAAATTTGGTATACATCATTGATGCATCAAGAGACTTACGATGAATGACAGATCTGGTTTCTCTGATTGGGCGGAAATCTTGGCGGCCATCTTTAATTTATTCAGAATCTTTAATGATGTTTATCTCTGATACCATTCAAATGTTCTATACGAAACTTGATTTACAGCATCGATGTATGAAGAGACTTGCATTAATGAATAACCACATTAGTTCCTCTGAGTGACGGAAGGATGGGCAACCATCTTTAATTTATGTAAAATCATTAATGATCTCTATCTCTGACACTGTTCAAATGCTCAATGTAAAATTTGGTATACATTATCGATGCATCATCTCGGTTATTTCTACACGATGTGCCTAGGATACAGTACTATACTATACACAATTTTTTGTAATTCAGCATCGCAGAAAACCACCATCGATTGCGTTTTCAATGGTAAAAGGGTTAGGAAAGAACTAAAAATATACTTCAATGCAGAGTGATTTTGATTGACGCCAGAAATCGCTCAGAACGCTTCTTCGGCGATCTAGACCCCAGGAGCATCTGGGGCCTGGGCGGCCCCTGGATCCTCACCTAAAGAGCAATGATAGTGGCCGTACCACTTTGAATTTGCTTCCGACGCCCCTGTATTAACAGACAGTGTCAACATACTGTTCCAGCTGTCTCCCGTTCAGTGATTGGTCATTCGACCCGCCATTTTAAACTAATACGAGCATTTTCAATGGATCACTATTAGATAAGACCCACCCCAATCTTCATACACAACCACGTGACTGTCTCAGTTGACTGATGACATAGCGCAGCCTCGTTTTTGAATCTGCCGTCTAACTGGGAAAATGTTGTTGTTGCTGCATCAGCCGATCATTAGCCCCCTGTAGAAGATACTATAGGCTAATACATGTAGCCTACCATGCCATGAGATGATGCTTGGGATTGCATTTCGCTCACTTGCACCTACAGGTGGCGACAACTGGTGGCAATTTAAAATTTGGTTTCCGGGCAACAGGTCGATGCCTTCAGCTTCTCGTCAAATTTGGTTTGCAGATAATGCCTTGAGATGTCACTTGGGGATGCTTCTCGGTGCTTCACTGCATGGAAACTATATCACAGAAGCAATCAACTTTCAGTCAATCGTTCCGAGTTGATCTTAAAACTTGGGAAGGCAGAAAGACCCTTCCACATCTAACGCCTATGAAGCAGCAGTTGCCTCCCTCATGTATATCCCCTAAGACCAACAATGCTAAAAAATATTGCTGCCATTTCGGCGGGGGACCTAGCATCCTCTGGCTGCTTGTTTTATAACATACTCCTTCCCCAGGGCTTCGTGTTTAGAATTAGTGCGCGAGCTAAAAATAGCTCACGTCAAAATATTTAGGAGAGGGTATTTGAAAGTCAGGCGAGTGGTTGCAATATAATACAATATAAAATAGGACCGTTTACGTGAGCTAAATATCACTCTCGTGACATGAATTCACTAGAATTGAGCTATCTGATAATGTCACCAACACCCGTTGTGCGAGACATTGAACCCCCCCCCCACCCTCCCCATCCATGTATCTGCGAAAAGTCGGGAGCAGGACAGCTAGAAAGTCGCAATTTGTTCTTTCCTATCAATTACGCTAGTTGGACGGCATATTTCTACTGGAAATAATTTATTGAACAGATTTGCCAGAAGCAAAACAAAAATGAACTAAATCTTTACGGTACATGATATCTAACGCCGTGCTTTCAAACTGACCTGAATGAAGGAGAAAACTTCAAAATTGGGGTACATCTCAGTAAGTGTAGAAATTTCACCAGGTAGGCCTGGACAACAAATTATTTCGATCATTGTCTAAATATATATTCATTCTATGCATAGGGGGCCTGTATATAACGTCCGTCATACATCGTTTTTCCATTAATTATACAGCGATATACAAGATGGAGTAATCGCGAATCCACAGCTTAATATATAGCTCAGACACCTGTCTGCAAGAGACGGTCGCTTGTCTGACGTCACGCGGTCACGTGACGCCTAAGCTCATTAACGGGTTAACTGGAGGAAATTGAGCTACAGGTCTTCAATTAAAAAGGCTTAAATACGCCCACAAGGGACAAGGAAATTTTTTTCAAAACATTTCTTAGTGAAGTACTAACTCTTCTGACACATATTCCAGAGAAAAAAAATATTGATAAAAATCCTTTAAGTCACTTCGTATAGCCTGATGTAAGAGTTCGCGCTGTGGCATTATGGGACCCATCATCAAGCCACTATTTCTTTATTGATGTGTGTCATTGTAAATTAAGCCTAGATCGACTTTCTCTACACATCAATCCTTTCCGCGTGTTTTACTGTTTCGAATTCTTAGTAACTCGCAATTCAATCTCAAACATTTTGCATCAGACGTACGAGCTATGCAAAGGCCCCGACGTATGGGTTAAAACCACAAAAGACACCACGCACTCATGTATGGTCATCGATTTGGTCTCTCAGCCATAGTAAAATAGTACTATAGGACATTTATTCGATGAATTCATTATAACAGAATTGGGCAATTCCACGATATCGCGGATAAAACTTGCAAAAATAAATATCAGATGTGGGCAAAATGATGCGTTTAGCATTATGGCTAGGTCCCTCAAGGTTGACAATTTAGTGCTGATATACTCATTTACTTCTTGATTTAATAAATTAGGCAATTTTAATGACTACCAAATTTTTCATCCCTTTAAATGTACAAATTACTGATATTCCACTGTTGATTTAGGATTCATCTGGTTATAGCCAGCTGAACCAAAGTGATTTTATATTTTTTATGGAAGTGTCTTTCTAAAACTGGTGGTTGAAAGAGCATATCTGCAATGCTAGCAGAAATGGATGAGACAAGATTTGGTGTCGAGTTATTGTAACATGAGTTACCGAAAAAGTGACAGTTTTTAGTTTTCAAAGAAAATTATTGAAGCTGTTGGCTGCTCAGTTAATTTTCTCTGCCTTTGATACACACTGAAAGAAATTATAGCAGTGGGGTTAATATTTCATCATGCATCATAATTTATGAAGCTGCTGAACTTCGTAACATGAGTTACTTTGTAACATGAGTTACCAAAATGGGGTCCTGTAACATGAGTTACCATCATAATGGGAGATAACTCTGAACAATCTAGGTGCATCTGCTTGCAATTACCCACAATTCCTGAATAAACATTGATCTGTGTAAAATCTGACAGTGCACATCTGTACAGTACTACAAGCATCTTTCATGTAAGGTTCGAAGTTGTTCATCAAATAGTAACCCAGATTTGGTCTCGACAAGAAATTATTGATTGATCGGATAAAGGGCCATAACTCTTTGGAAATTTATCGAAAACGCATAAAAAGCCAACAGTGCACATCTACAAGGTATAGTAAGGGAGATATGGTCTGGACTACTAACGAAATAAAGGGCCATAACTCTGTGAAAAATCATTGAAACGCAGAAAGGAAATCTGACAGTGCACAGCTGTAGGGTTCTAAGCATCTTCCGTGCAAGTTTTGAAGATGTTCATCAAATAGTAAGTGAGATAGGGTCCGGATAAGAAAAAATATAAACTGACTAGATAAAGGGTCTTCACCCAAATAAAACCATTGAAATGTGCAAAAAAAAAAGATCTTATTATGGATGGACCAACGGTCTCATTCATCCAGTCAAGGGCTAATGCTCCTGTAGAACACCAGATCACTGCTGATCCTGTTGATTCTCCGATTAGGGGACTGGTATGTCTGAGTATGGCAGAGACCGTTTCCTCAGTGTGGTTACCGCTCTTGGCATGGAGAATATTAAAATAGTTTTGGCAATAGAGACTGCTGAGAATCATTGGAACTGGCCATTTCTGCAGGACGAGATATTCTACTACAGACAGCAGATGATCCAGAGACTTGAATCAACCTGATGTAGCAAATAACCATGGCAACTAATCCGTTCACAGAGAAGATTGATAAGATTATACCTGTAGCCTTCGGAACGTTTATAATCAGATAATGCTTAAATTTCTTGAATTTCACACTGAATTGACCACTAATCATGTTGATGAATTTCAAATTTTATACAGTTATTTAATTACATTCTTCATGTTATTTGAGACACATTTTTGACACGAGAGAAACATGTTCCAGGAGACTTAATTGTTCCTTCTTTCATTTGGACAAACCGTAACATGAGTTACTGTAACATGAGTTACCACATGTTTAGCTCGGTGGAAATAAAACGGTGTTGCATCAGTTGTTTAGAACAGGGACAATACACAGTCCAGACAGTGTACTAAAAGAAAAGACTTTTAATTCTCAGATTAATTGATTAGTATTCAGAGGTTTTTCGGAGAAACACTGTACCCTACGAGGGCATTACAAGCGTCTAGTCCGTCATTCATAATCCAGCCGTCGTCCATTAGAGAATATCCGCGTCCATAATCCAAAGACCTATTCCATTTCCATATAACAGCACCAGCACCAAACCCAAAAAGACAAAAGTATACACAAACATAGGCTTGTTTCCTGCAAGAGAGAAGCGGTCAACAGTTTTCAATGATGCCGGCAAGACATCATGATGTTCCAAAATATCAAATCCGTACCGCCGATCAGTACTCTTAATCCACAATATTCGTTATAGAGTCGTCATCCAAAAATGATGTACCTCAGTCACGCTCCGACCGTGACCGTTCACACGAGCACCATGAGGATCTCGAAGCACATGGGCCCATACGGCCCATTTACTGTAACATGGGTTACCGAACTTTGCAATAAGATTAATTCAATATTATTGATAACACACTGCTGTGTTTGTGTGGAAAACAAAGCTACCAGTTGGCATTACTACCTTGAAAAATAGGAAGGATCTGGATGCAAATCATAGTATTAAAATCCCAGGGTAAACATGAAGGTTATGGCTAAAGTGTAACATGAGTTACCGTGGAATTGCCCAATTCATATTAATATGTTAACCACGAACGGGTGATACAATCCTGTCGTTTTACGATATGAAACTAGTTGGATCACTCCACGGCACGTCTGTGAAGTATAGATCGAGAAAACACCTGTTACTCGTCCAATATCAAGATGGCGGCTCCCATGTTTACTGAATTCAGATATCCGAAACAGAATGACAATATGCACAATTCTAAAGGCGTCACGTCGGACCCGGCACACCAGAGCTATTTCAATATTCCCCCCTCGCCCCACCCCACACCCCACACCCAAGTATCTCCAACTCATATACCCAGTACGAGACAAGGACAAACTACAATGGCACACGGGTCCATATAGTATACGTCAATAGACATTTTATATTATACTGTCACTATTAACAGGATAATGGAATATTTCATTCAGGTGAAGTGTTACTTTGTTATCTTTGTATACTTTAGATAGAACCAATGTGTTATTTCTTAATATTTTGTTAACATGAGGCAACAGAGGTGCTACAACTCCTCAGCCCCTGAACAGTCTAGACCAAGATGTTTTTATGGGTGTAGAAGTTTGGATGCATAGCAGAGAGTTATGGCATGCGAAATGCAAACCCAAGCCACAACTCAGACAAATGAACGGATGGATACACTGACACACGGACGGATGGACAGACAATCGGAGCCAGTTCATCTCAGAGAAGTGAAATTCCCCACAGTATCTGTATGTAATCACTCTTACATGCGTATGGATAATCTACATCTGTGTAAGCAGATAATCATTTGATACTCTTGTCCATGGAAAAGAGTTAAATATCACAGCAGTTAATTTTATTTTCAGCATTTGAAGACCCCACAACACTAGATTGATCTAACCAGCAGCAATGATAAAAAATGTAATTGGAAAAAATGTATGGAGAATTTATATCAATATAGTTATACCTTGAGTATAAATAACAGATGATCATGTAATAAAAGAAATAACTTTCTTATCTGATGAAAGTATTTATAATGAACTTGGTTCAGTTTATTCTTGAACAAAATATCTAGTTCTCATTGAAATCTGAACAATATCTTACAAACAGGGGAGATAACTCTGGGCAGTTTGAAAAGAAAAAAAAACCCTAATTACCTCCCCTGTTATACCATGCGCTAATTTCGTGATGTGACGTTTTCTGTTGCAAAATGTCAACAAAATTACTCATTACCCTCCAATAAAAGATAACAAAAAGGGATATCAGCTTCAAATAGTATTAGAGTACATAACAGGTTGCTTAAAGCTGTAAGTAGATGTTTGAAGTTCTAACAGAATGAACAAAAATACTGTTGTTGTTGTTGCTACCATGGCTGGATTTTTACTAATAAAAGAGTAACAATGCGGCCACGGCACATTTCGAAGCATGCGGCGGAGTTTGAGAAACAAAGTTTCATATTTGAATGACCTATCGCTATCTCTCCTGACGTATGTTTTAGAGGACTTGTTATGCGAGACACCGCTTGTAAAGTGCCAGACCACAGTTCATTCTACAACTGAAAATTCAAGTCTGCCATTGATGTATCGCCGTGGAGACTACTTTCGGTTTTGACAGATCTCACAGGTTCCTACAATTCTGTGACAAGACAAAGTACAAGTTGCCCTTTTCCGATAAAATAGGCATTTATTGTCGTTCAAATTCATTCTGTGAAGGGATACGACCAATGTGGCAATCTCGTATCGGTGGCCGCAAGTCTTTTATCCCGGGTAATTTACTGTACATCTGACACGATGTTCTCGGTGGATGTTTCGTGGTTCGGACAAAGCACTTTCTAGCCAAATGCACAAAAATCAGATATCAGGACTTGATACCATGTTGCTCGTTTTAATGTGGATGTTGACTGTCACTGTAATAATTAAGAAGCTCCGGAGGCTATATAGTTCATGTTGGACCTACATTAGATCTAAGTTGTGTTCATACATCCTATACGAATGAGTCACTCGCAATACCATACTTACTGAATATGCAAATGATTATATACTTTAGACCAAACCAGTGGCCAGTCCTTCCCTACACCGAATGAACCAATGGCAGACATACAACTTTACTATGGAGCTCTTGATAGGCTACACGACAGTAAGGGTATGTAAATCAATATAAAAGTAGGGCTAATGTGTGCATACTTGAGAGATCCCTTTTTAGAAGACTGGAAAATGGTAGAAAAATAAAAAAAATTGTAAAAAATAATTAATGACCGGTTTGACCTGAAAGTTTCAAAGGCACAAGTAAAAAATAAAAGGATCATAACTTCCTTGCAATAGTTATCGCGATACGGCTCGGACAGACGGACAGACACATCCCCAGGGCCACAACAATACTCCTTTGCCCATAGGGCTGAGGAGTAACAACCGAATACACGGGAGTCTCTTTCGTTATTCGACATTTGTAAATGAAAAACTTTGCTTGCAGCAAAATATAATTTATGAGCTGATTATATCTGATTTTACCCAAGTAGCCATAGAGTATTGTCGAGGTCATAGATCGAATGTCAGAACCTATATACCAACATAAAAAAATTGCTGACGTCTGACCAAAACCGATCGTGGGCAGTGTATAAAATACTGTTCAATGGTGTCTTCCATGCCACAAATATCGCATGCGGAACTTGCCTTAAGTTTCAAGCGAGAAAACAGGTATCGATTACAAGGAATGATATTGTGTAGTAATTTGTACAGAAGCTCTTTAATTTTATTTTCTAATAGCAGGCTATGTTGAAGATGCCATACCCTGGTCGCATTGCTTTTGTCAACGTTTGTCCATTTGCCATAATCGAATTCAACTTTCTCTTTTGCTTTTATTCGACTGTGCCAAAATTTACAGTTTAGTTTGCTGTTTTCCCTTCAGTATATGTCCCAGGGTACATAGAGTTGCCTCCCCTTCGTTTGCCTCGTTTTTCCTGTCAGTGTTTTGTATGTATTTTACAAACGTTTCGCGTCATATATTCACAACGATGGCTTATTTTGAGTCAATTCCTGTAGAATGATAACAGAGCTTTGTAGAATTAAAATCCGTCTGGTATTTTGTCGACATAGAGCATTTCAAAGTGACAAAATGAAAGGCAAGACCAGTGTTAGCCTATACACCTGCACAATATGAATGCTCATACTAAAAGAGATATAGGTTTTAAGGATATTCAGGTTGCAACTAATGACTAGATGAGCATTCTGACGACAGGGCTACCTTGAATTCCATACTCAGTAGGCTTATCATTGAAGTATAGAAGGCGCTTTAATGTGAATCAAAATAAACATGTTCGCAAAACTAAGTTAAGACGAGATATCCTGAAGGATCTTGGCGCCCAAAATTTTCCGATAATTGCAAGGTAATGACAAGAGGATCTTTTTGTCCATTGTTACTAAGAACAAACGATTGATTTGTAATTTTGTTTGCAGAATTTCGAATTTGAGCGAAAAAGATCGAAAAAAGGGATTTCCACTCGAAAACGATGTATGATCAGGAAAAAGGATGTATGATCAGGAAATTCAAGATTTCTAGAAACTGTACTTGATGTCGGTTGTTATAGTATAAGTGAAATGATTAAAGTTAGTCTGAAAATGAATGTCCGGAGGATCCTTCGTCTTCGTTTTGTAGGTTGTTTTTTTTTGCCATCAAGCGAAGGCAAATCTCTTTGACACTTTGGCATGAGCTATGAAACATACGTACCTAAGAGTTTATAATTAGGAACGAATGCTAATTCTGTTCTGTTTACTGGGCTAGTTTGAGATATCTCTTTTAAGATACCATGCTTGAAAATAGTAAGATGGTACACAACTTAATACTGAAAGGATTCGGTCTGTGCAATAATGTTGAGACTTTGAAAGTGTCTGAATCCCTTGGATCGAAAAGCGCAGCAGTCTACAGTTGTCGAGTTGTGACCTTACGGACAAGAGTGGCATCCCTTCGTGTAGCCGACCCGTCGGCAGGCGAAACGGTGGGACAGTTCAGTTGCAATGACATGGACTAAAGTAAACTGATTTAAAATTTGAAGAAATACATTTTAATTCGGAATCATTTGAACTCATTGGTATAGAAGGTGAAGGTATGGATATTCTCTATACGCAATATATAGCATATGCCCCATCGTTTGATCCACCGACTCTTGTGATGCAACGCCACAACATGGATTGGATTTTCGAATCGAACTATAAAAGATCTCTTACACAAGTAGACCCCAAGGGGAACCTCTGTACCAAATATGAGAAAGATCCATGCAGTAGTTCCTGAGAAATCGTGATAACAAATTTTCATGGGGAAATCCAAGATGACCGTCTGGTGGCCATATTGGATTCCCGAATCGGACCAGAAAAGGTATATTGCACAACTAGACCCCAAGGGGAACATGTGTACCAATCTGAGAAAGATCCATGCAGTAGTTCCTGAGAAATTGCGATAACAATGTTTCATGGGGAAATCCAAGATGGTCACCTGGTGGCCATATTGGACTTCGAATCGGACCAGAAAAAGTATCTTGCACAACTAGACCCCTAGCGGAACTTGATGTGTACCAAATTTGAGAAAGATCCATGTAGTAGTTCCTGAGAAATCGTGATAAAGTTTCATGGGGAAATCCAATATGGCCATCTGGTGGCCATATTGGATTCTCGAATAGGACCAGAAAAGGTATCTGGCACAACTAGACCCCAAGGGGAACCTGTGCATCAAATTTGAGAAAGATCCATGAAGCAGTTCCTGAGAAATCGCGATAACAAAGTTTCATGGGGAAATCCAGGATGGCCGTCTGGTGACGATATTGGATTTTCAAATCGGACCAGAAAAGGTATCTTGCACAACTAGATCCCAAGGGGAACCTGTGTACTAAATTTGAGAAAGATCCATGCAGTAGTTCCCGAGAAATCGCGATAACTAAGTTTCATGGGGAAATCCAAGATGGTCGTCTAGTGGCCATATTGGATTTTCGAATCGAACCAGAGAATGTATCTTGCACAACTAGACTACAAAGAGAATCTGTGTACCAAACTTGAGAAAGATCCATGAAGTAGTTCCTGAGAAATCGCGATAACAAGAATTGTTTACGGACGGACTGACTGACTGACTGACGGACGACGGACCACGGACGAAAAGCGATTTGAACAGTACACCATCTAGTGATGGTGGGCTAAAAACTACATCTTCGTCGCTCTGATGCCCAATATTGATACATTTCAGGATTTTATGTATTTGGTTCAACCACAAATCTCCTGCAGGATTATTCCACCAATAAATGGGGAACCATTTCATCTTTTATTTCTCACGTGATTGTGGTAGCGGTAACAGTTTTGAATCGTGTTTCCTAGTTCCTCCGGTTACATTCCAAAACAATGATGGCGGACGGTCGTCTCAGATGGGTACAATCTAGGGAATATGAGACGTGACCTTGTTCAGAGGATGATCAATCGTATGCTCATGCACTCTCACAATTTGGTCAGTTCCTCCTCCCAGTCATCCTTATCCTGATCCTCTGTCTCACCCCCTCTCCCTTCTCCCACATTTCCAATTTGCCGGCCCTCGTGTTGTTTTGCTGTACTTCCCCTAACAAGCGCTCGTCCATTCAGTTCAACACATGTTATGCCTTTCAGTTCACCATTTTGTTGTGGTGTTTGAGTTTGCTCATTTGCCTCACTACTGAATGTGGGATTGTCATACTTAGCCTCTTCTGTATCATCAACTATCTCTATACGGCTTGAAGAATTGTTCATTGACTTGAGTTGAAAGTTTCTTCCAATATCGGGCCTGTGAACATAGAGAATAATGGAAATATATTGTAGGTCGATGCATTTATACAAAGCTTGTGATTGTGAAAACAGTGGAACTCTCCACTTATGAAGTCGCAAATAGTTGTCTCACGTGATCTCTGGTAGGGCCAGACTGCATAGGAATTGATGAACAAGCTGGAGCTCCCGTTGTTCATGATTATGAGACTAGTAGGCTACCCTAAACTAAGTTTATGAATGGGGAGAAATGCACACTGGTCCATGTCCAGTATATTCTTGCCACAGAACTGAACCAGTAATACAGACGCGTACATTTTGATATCTCTGACTGGTGTTCTGTCCCTACCAAAACCTCTGTGTGTACAATAATGTAATCGGTTTGTTGCATAAGTTTTAATGCGTGTATGTTTTAATGTGTCGGATTATTAATTTATTGGCATGAGTATTTAGAATTTTGTTTGATCCTCGCTAAAAAACTGAAATATTGCTGAACGCGACGTTAAACCTCGGTTTTCTCTCTCTCCTAATCTCTCGATGAAAAGAGTTCCAATTTATTTGGCATTGCACTCTAATCCATATGGCATTGCTAACGTCACACGATCTACGAAGTAGGGTAGGCATTAGGACATGTTTTTGCCAATTTCGAGGTTTATAGGTCATCTAAGTAGGTCAAATTTTCATCAAAAGTAGGTCAGCTCAGAACCTGCTGGTAACAGTCCCCTAATTCCCGTTAATGCCAAAAATCAAGGTTTTAATGTCAACGGTTCTCCTTATTTTGCCGGAGAAAGGATTCGGGTGGACTGACTCACTCATTACCGGACAATTTGCAAATGAGAAATCCTCTTCACAACAAGATATAAACTCATTTGGGTCCCCAACACCATCAGGATGTAGGCGATACTCTTACCGTATACTGTCCAAGTCTCCCTACTGTACATTTGGACCCCCTACACCATCAACAAGATGGCTAGATGTGTAGATGATTTTACGGGTGACCAAATGGTTATCAATTATGACGATAGTAGTTACGCTCATATAAAATTAATAGGGGCGTAAATATGGAAGCCGGATGCAGCCATTGGCAGCTTCGTGACTTGCGCTTAATATTCACAGGGTATAAGTTACGAAGTTACGAAGCGCCATTTCACCAAACACGAAGTAACGAAATCAAGGAAGCGAAGTTACAAAGTTACTCCAGCTAAAACTTACTCCAGCTTTAATTCTCCAGCTAAAGTATGTTACTTTATTTCGTATTTGGTCAATCTGTAACTTCGAGCTTCGTAACTCCGATTTCCCATTGTCGGATAATTCCTGATATCTGATATTCAATTTCCTGTATTTCTCCATACGGTAAGTTATCAATGAAATTGTAATTCTGAGTTTGAAAATTCGAAGTACCTTACTACAGTGTGCAGATGCACGCATGATCAAATATTGACGAAAAGGACTCCTTGCATGGTTATCAAAATCCGTCCCTTTGCAGCTGCACTTGTAACCCAGAAATCGCTCAAACTTATCTGAACCAATAGGCAACATATATATTAGACTGTCATTAGGCGAAAACTATGAAAGTGAAATTCATAAGAATTTCCTGATATACAGGCAAAATATGCTGCTTATTTTAATGCTTATTTCGTCAATTGTTAACGTTTCACATGCACGAGTGATGTCTAGGATAAGGGTGGCATATTTTGCATTAATTCGAAATATCATTTTTGCTAAGATGGGAAATCCCTCGTGTAAACACTAAAAATTGACACACTTAGCTGTCCAGTATATTTTGCCTGTTTATCATGGAACTCCTACTCTCTAAAAACACTTGAGTGAACTGTTCCACTCAAGTTTAAGTGAAATGTACCTGTTCACTCAAACTTGAGTTACTTTTCACTCAACTTGAGTTACTTTTCACTCAACTTGAGTTAAAACCACTCAGGTTCACTCAACTTGAGTGAGATCAATTTCCACTCTTATGCTTGAGTGAATGTCACTCCAGTTGAATGCATTTAACTCAAGTTGAGTGAAAAGTAACTCAAGTTGAGTGAAAATCTCACTCAAGTTGAGTGAAAATCTCACTCAAATATTGAGTGGGATCAATTTCCACTCTTACTTGAGTGAAACTTCACTCAACTTTTTTTAGAAAGTATGTATGTCATGAAATGGAGTTTTGGCGGAATGACACAATAATATGTTGCCTATTTGTTCGTACAGGTTTGAGCGATTTCTGCTCTAATTCAGAAAACAAGTGCATCTGCAGAGGGACGGATTCGTATTATCATGCACTGGGTCCTTTCACTAAATTCCGGATTTTCAAATAAGTTATCTATCTATTATATGCTCTATTATAACACTTACCTATGATCAGTTTGCTCTTCGTCTCCTTTTTTCGGGTCATCTTTGCTTTTAAAAAACTTTAAACAGCACAGGGCTGCAATCAACGCCAGGACCAGAGCGCCCCCTATCGTTGCGAGGATTATTATCTCTGTTTGCGAAAGAATCGGACCGGCGGGCCCTTCTCCGGCTACTTCTAAAAACAAGGCACACACGGATTTGTGTTTTGAAAATGGGAAATCAACGCAATGTTTCTTTTTTTCTCTGAAGAGAGAAGTTTATAATCTGTCGAAACAATATCGAGCAAATTAGGATTTCAATCAATTAAATACTAGTATTAATTACCTAATTCGCTAAGAGTTTACTGATATAATCAACCAAATGGTATGCGTTTTACGAGTTATCTGACTGATCAATCCACACTACAGGAAGGGGAGTAACTTGTTGACACTTACACTTGCCGCAAGGGGGCGCTATAATTGTGGCATGAGTTTGAACTAATTATGACAAGACCATGAAATAAAACTTTGTGGGAGGCGTTCCCTCACCCTCGAAGATGTCCTGAAGCAATATATTAGAATATTTAATCACCGTTTTCATTCTGTTAGAAAATATACGATAATATACCTGTACACGTGGGTATATCACCATTCCACGTGCCATCATCTCGACAAGACAGGAACTGATTCCCCACCAACCGAAATCCCGGTGTGAGGCACGTGATGTTGACAATAGTTCCTTCCGTAGTTTCGTATGTATTCGGGAGTAAGCTAAAAATGTCCTCTTCCGTTATTACGACGTGTTTAGTAGCTATGGAAGGGCAGTCTGAAAAACAGATCGATTATGGAATAATAATTTCGCAGTCCACCCCGCTTATCTGCCATACATAGATTCAAAATAGCGAGCGGAAGATGCTAACAATATTGCTTATTTTGCTATTCATGGACAAAGTACCCGTTATTGGACATCGATATGATACGGTAATCAGTGGATAGGATATATTCGAGCTACAACTGCTGACGACCGTATCGTAACTAGCAGTCGGATTGAATAGTGAATCCCACTTGGTAATCATTTTCACCGGCTGCAAACCGAACTACTAGACAAGGGACGGTCGAATTCAGGATGTGTGCCCATAACACCGCTGGTGAATGTGCGATAGTTTCTCAATTACTGGATACTCCGGTATTCTCCATCAAACAAACTGGCTGTCACCACATCAGTTAAATAACCTGGAGTGTGACATTAAGCCAAAATCCCCCTCCCGGATACATATAATTTATCTCTTGCACAGTTCAGTCATATCTTATCAACACGTATCATTATCCAAACATTGAAGTGGGCTGTTTTGAAATTCGTAGATCAAACCAAGGAGGGGCTGCATGGTGGCCCAAACATTAATTTAAAAAAAAATCTCCAATGATCAATATTCTGAGTATAACTGTACAGCAGCTTGTTAAATTTCTTCATTTTCATGAAATATGCAGAATACATTCACCAAAGAATGAAAGAAGAACGATACTCACAAGTAATGTTGGTGGCATTCCCAGACATGATTGCCTGATATCCCGGATTGCTAGTAAAAGACAAAATGGAAGAAACTGATTGAAACTGAACTTCTCGATTGACAGATTTGGAAATTGATGGGACGTAGATGGGACGTTCAAAGGATGGAACATCTCTATGAAATCGATCAATGATTCGCGGGGGATATTTGTGTATCCGCGTCTCTGAAAACTCTCGCGTAACGGTATAAAACATTTTTTCAATGAGAAGTTATCATCCTTAGCAAATGTTCCTCTAGATACGTGATAATTATATAATGTCTTTACAAGATTGCGATACATGGACTTTCTGACACCAGAGCACTATTCTAACCCATCATGTGTCTATCCAAATGGCGCCGTACTCTTGGATCCAAGTCTCCTGCAATGGACATTCCCGCATATCACACACGGACAATGGACACCCCCCGCCCCAATCCACAAGTAATGCGGACACACACGCATTCCTGGTCAATAGCACACACGCTGTCCCACTCGCTAACAATTGACACGCACGCATCCCGCTCACCACCAAGGGACACACGGCCATCACCACTATCCAACAATGGGTCCCAGGCGTTAGCACTGAACACACACACCACACAATGGAATGGAGAAACACACATCTCTAAGCACTACCAATATACACACGCAGGCATCCCCACTCACTTGTAATCGACACTCGAGCAAACTCACTCACCAGCAATGGCTACACACGCATCCCGATAATTAGCCATGGACCCATATGCATCTCGATCATTAACAGTGGACACAAACGAATCCCGATCATTAACAGTGGACACAAACGAATCCCGATCATTAACAGTGGACACAAACGAATCCCGATCATTAACAGCGGACACAAACGAATCCCGATCATTAACAGTGGACACAAACGAATCCCGATCATTAACAGTGGACACAAACGAATCCCGATCATTAACAGTGGACACAAACGAATCCCGATCATTAACAGTGGACACAAACGAATCCCGATCATTAACAGTGGACACAAACGAATCCCGATCATTAACAGTGGACACAAACGAATCCCGATCATTAACAGTGGACACAAACGAATCCCGATCATTAACAGTGGACACAAACGAATCCCGATCATTAACAGTGGACATAAACGAATCCCGATCATTAACAGTGGACACAAACGAATCCCGATCATTAACAGTGGACACAAACGAATCCCGATCATTAACAATGGACACGCACACACATCCCGTTCATTAGCAATGGACACACACGCATCCCAATCATTAGTAATGGGCACAGACGCATCCCAATCATTAGTAATGGGCACAGACGCATCCCGAGCATCAGCAATTGACACACACGCATGCCGATCATTAGTAATGGATACACACGGATCCCGAATATTATATAGTAAATGGATACACACGCTTCTCGGTCATTAGCAATGGACACACACGCAACCCGATCATTAGCATTGCTTATTAATACATTACATTGATATTGCATTTATTCATGATATAAGGCAAATTTTTTACTCACATTTCCTTCACGTAGCCGAGCACGTCGCCCGTCTTCTATCCGGAATGATATTTTCTGGTATCAACAATACACAACAGAGAGAACATCTGCTGTGGCTTTCACGTGAGTATATAATTCGTCAGACAAATGCAAAATCTCTCCAACCTTCACACTTTTAAGGTGCATATTTGTAAATCGGGTTAATATGACAGTATTATATGTCAGATATCAGTTGAAGGAAAGAGGAAAACAACAGATACGGAGTCGTTATCTGATTATCACAAATGTTATCTAACGTATTACCATATTGAGTATAACCCGGTCAGGAGGATCGAATGGGGGCTCTCTTGTAATGTATTACGGTTACGGGCCATCTTAATACCGTTAAGGGCCGTTGTTGCTGTAATAGATTTGACGCAGTCTTGAAATATTGCAATATCTCACAACTGAATTGTAATGGAAATCTGAAGCCTACTTCTGTCTGTATATATGACTGCATTTGCAGCATTTTCATGGAAGATAAAAATTTTTGTCAACTTTGGTACACCATATCTTTTCACAAATATAAGGTCATTATAGTGTTAAGTTATACATGTATTACGCAGTTTCATATCCCCGCTAAAACTGCTGCAAAGCACATTTACATATGGACAGTAATAGTAGGGAAAACGACTTTGGAGACTTATTGACCTACTTTCGTGAGCTTTGACCTTGGTGACGTCACTTCAGGTTTCGGTCACGTAACCGGAAGTGATTGATCCTAGGAAGTGATTGACAATACCGGATACCATGGGGTGCATTCCACACCTAAATGATGTGCGGTTAAAATAGACATGGGTTCGGGTCTTCGGCCTTAAATATATGTAAAATCTTTAACAAAACTCCTCTGAAAGTATATATTTTCTGAATGGGCACACCCATGCCATTATTCCAGGAGACAAGTGAGCTATTCAAATTGAAAAGGAAAGACATGCAATCCTCCTTAAACCTTCTTCAACTTTTCTGGAAAACTCCATAAAATGTACGAAAATGTGCCAAATTCGACCTACCATCCAGAGAAAACAAACGAAATGATTTTCTTGTTAGACTTCTGAAAGTTTCTCCGTCCAACGGGCATTTTAAAAAGCGGAAAAAACAGGGGGTCGGCCTACTCGTTTTTTGTAAAATTTTATCGCCATAAGGGAATCATCATTTTCGTTCCCCGAAAAAGTGAGGATTTTGTCCTGCCAGATATTCAATTCCGGAAACGATTAACTCTGTAGAGGCGCGTAGATGCGATAAGCAAGCAATTGTTATATCCTCGTTTGAAGAAATGGTTACGTCCAGCAGGGTGATACTATAGATATCAGCTAGTAGAAAGGGAAGAAGAATTACCATGCTGTCAAAAACAGGCGACCTTTCTTATTATGAAATTAGGGAGGTGCCATTTGTGCGAAACCGTGGCCTAGTGTGGAGTGCACCCATGGCAAGCAAGTCAAATGTTACTTCCGGTCACGTGGTTGAAACCGGGAGTGACATCACAATGGTCAAAGGTCGTGAACGTAGTTCAACAGGACTACAAATGCGCTTTCGGATAACAGGTCTCTCAATGTACGTCATCAAACGCACTTGACCTACTTACATTTCATTCATTTCCGATCGTCTTCTGTCCGCACGAATAGGGTCACTTTTAAACATTGGTACTTTTTGCAGTATACTGTATACAAAGAACTACATCACATTGTTGTAGGCAAAAAAAACATATATATATACATTTAACTACAGGACCCTGGTTAAATGACATTATCAAATGATAAGCTCATTATACTGAGAGTTGTTACCTCCCTTTGACCGGTGCGTGTGTACGTTGGGAACTCGCCTCCGCTTTGGCTCACGTGGGGCTACGTCACAATGACTATTATCGCGTCAGGTCAACAGACAGACGCTGATTACCGTCGTGTCAAGATCGGATGCAGGAGCGAAAAGCGTATGATCGATCTTGAAGCTCAAATAGTCTGGATTTAATTCGAATTAGCAGAGCTACGTTCTGAACTTATTGTTTCTAAAGTTTACACGAGACAGAATTTAAAAAATTTCAAAATGAGACCAAAACGGAAGGCTACCAAACGTTTGACGGCTCCTGCAGTCTCGGGAAATAGCAACAACAACGACCACTCCGTGCCCGTGTTGCCGGGGAGAGCGAGCAAGCGGCAAGCAAAGCGTAGAAAGACAGCTTTGCCTAGAGGAGGCGATCAGAATCAACCGTCGGATGAAGACATGCAAGCCTCTTCAGCAGTTGAAACTGCTATGGGTAATATAGCCCCAACTCTTGCTAACGGTAATACTGCCCCACAACTTAGCGATTCTATTTGTATGAATCGTGCTGATCTTGCAGCGTTGCTAGGCAACGGTCAGGGGAATGCTTTGATAGATCCTAGTTTCGGGGGGTCCGTACGGAACCCCTTTCGGGGCTACGGCGTGCAAATCTTAGTGTAGGTCCCACTGTGTCTCATGCTGGAAATATTGTTCACCCAGGGCAAATAGGTCCCTGGGGAAGGAGAGATCACCTTCAATCATGTTCGGCCAATCAATACGCGGCATATCCAAACAGCTGTTTTATGCCGGATGAACAAGGGTTAACAAATATATCCACTGCAGTTCCAAACACAACAACCATGCCAAATGCTGTACGAGTGGAACACAACGACACGGGCATAAATAACGATGCAAACAATGTTTTCCCCATTCAGATGGGACCGATGGGTTTACAAGCTGCTATGGGGGCCCAACCAAACCCAATAATAAGCTCATGCGACGATTTGGATGCCCACGTTCCAGTGCAAATTAAAAACAAAATTTGGCGGGGAGAATTTATTGAACTCCCATTATTGCTGAAGACAGCACAAGAGTTGAGGGAACAGGTTTGCTCCTTAGCACTAGGGGGGAAAGAAGGGGACCCGGTTCTTTTAAGGCCGAAGGTAACTGTTAAGCAAATTGAGACAATTGAGATATGGACCTCAGCGTTCATGATATTCGCAAGTATTTACATCGAGAAGCATATACATCCTCTTAGGGCACGCGAGCTGTTAAAATACATGAGTGTGGTGCGCATGATCGCTTCGCGTGTCAAGGGAACAGCCTGGCGCACGTACGACTCACAATTCCGTCTGAGAATGGTAAAAAAACCAGAACAGTCATGGGCCGTGATTGATGGGGAGTTATGGCTAACCAGCTTATTGCCAGGAGGGGGTTCTCTGCTGGGACTTGGTTCAGATTCCCCCCGCCCCACAAAGTCCAATAGCTCGACATTCAACAAAGGTTTTTGTTTTGATTTCAATAAGGCAGGATGTAATAGACTGAAGTGTAAATTTGCACATAAATGTAGTCAGTGTGGTGCAGCCCATTCAGTAAAATCTTGTGGTGCGGGGAAGAAGAGGGGTTTTCGTCCCCAAAGTAACAGCACCCACGCCTCGGGACAGGAGTAAGTCAACAGAGGGCGGGCAAATATGGAAAACGACAGAAAAAAGTAATATTTTCAGATTAGCCCCGACTCCGATAAAATTTGATAGATTATGTTTTTGGCTGAGGGAATATCCTGACCTGGCCGACAAAAACACGTTAATAGCAGGTTTCAGGGATGGCTTTTCGTTGCATTACTCAGGGCCTCATATTCCGATAGATGCGAAAAACCTTAAGTCAGTTCGAGTTGCGGAAAATATTGTCGAAAATAAGCTCCGGAGAGAGTTACAGTTTGGACGAATAGCTGGCCCATTCAAACATCGTCCAATATCGACACTTAGAGTATCTCCTATAGGATTAGTTCCTAAGAAATCCCCTGGCGAATACAGGTTAATTCATCATCTTTCCTACCCGAAAGGGTCAGGTAATTCGGTTAATGATTTCATTGATCCTGAACAGTGTTCAGTTTGTTATTCTACCGTAGACGATGCAATTAGAATGATCCAAAAGCTAGGGAGGGGGGCGCTGTTAGCCAAGGCGGATATTAACTCAGCGTTTCATCTTCTACCAGTGCATCCCGCCGATTACGACCAGTTGGGGTTTACATTCAAAGAGAGTTATTTTTTCGGAAAATCTTTACCGATGGGATGTGCTATATCTTGTGCGACATTTGAGCGATTTAGCACTTTTCTGGAATGGTGTGTCAAGCGGAAAAGTAGTTTGGATCAAGTAAAGCATTATATCGACGATTTTTTCTTCTGTGGATGTCCTGAATCGCCAGAGTGCGCCAACTTAATTCTGTCATTTGAATCCGTATGTGCTGATATAGGGGTCCCCATTGCAGTGGAGAAAAATTTAGGCCCTTGTACCAGCCTGCCTTATCTTGGTCTGCAGTTTGATTCGATGGCTATGGAGGTTAGAATCCCCCTGGATAAATTGGTAGAATTACGCCAGCGGATAACAGTTTTAAGGGGGCGTAAAAAAGTCACAATGCAGGAATTACAGTCGGTGATTGGTCTTCTCAATTTCACGTGTAGGGCAATAGCTCCGGGTCGTGCATTTTGTAGGCGATTAATTGATGCTACTCGGGGGGTAGCCAAAGCTCACCATCACATCCGAGTTACACCAGAAATTAAGAACGATTTTGACATGTGGCTTACTTTTCTAGAACAATGCAATGGTACTAGCCTATTTCTGGATCAATTCTGGCTGCTTAATGAGGACGCTCAGCTGTTCACTGATGCAGCTGGTGGTTTTGGTATGGGAGCTTATTTGAATGGTCAGTGGCTATTTGGTGCATGGCCCCAGGAGTGGTACGCTTCAGGAATAATCTCAGATATAACGTACTTAGAGCTCTTCCCTATTGTAGTTGCCATAGAGGTATGGGGTGATCAACTGCGGCAGAAGAAAATTATCTTTCGCTCTGATAACATGGCAGTTGTTGAGATAATAAATAAGCAGACCAGTAAATCAGGACGAGTAATGAAACTGGTACGTATTTTAGTGCTGGCTTGTCTTAAAAACAATATACTATTTCGGAGTCAGCACATCAAGGGGTTAGACAACGAAATTGCAGATTCTATTTCACGGTTTCAGTGGTCCCGTTTTCGGCAGCTGGCCCCACTGGCAGCAGAGCACCCGACAGTTATCCCAGACAGACTATGGGCCATTTAATGGATGAGGCGGACAGGCTGTTACAGAATTCTTTAGCTCCGAGAACTTGGAAAACTTATCAAGCGGGAGTTGCCTCCTTTGAAGGTTTTAGACAAGCCTATGATATAACTCCGCTATGGCCCGTGCCTCATGTTCATCTCGTCCAATATATAGCTCATTCTTCTCAGCGGGGGCTTTCTCCATCAACTGTATGTACATATATTGCCGGCATAGGCCATAACCACAAGCTCCTCAATTACCCTGACCCAACACAGAATTTTGTTGTCCGCAAACTTCTAGAGGGCATGAAACGTAACAATCATCGACGCGATCAGCGGTTGCCTATTACCATACATCTGCTGAACGGGATTTTGTCTACTTTACCATTGATTTGTAGTTCCAGTTTTGAAGCTGCAATGTTTAGGGCTGCCTACCTTATAGCTTTCTTTGGTTTTCTCCGAGTTAGCGAAGTAACGTCAGATTCAAAATCCGAGCCCAATTTAAGAGCGCTACAGTTGTCGGATGTGTCCATTGACAGTAATAAGAAATCTATCATGTTGTCAATAAGGTACTCTAAAACAGACCAACTGGGTAGAGGTACGATGCTTGTAATACCAGGTCTAGCTGGGGGAAACATCTGTCTACTCGATGCAATTTCTGAGTATTTGGCCCTGCGACAGAACGTACAAGGAACCCAACTTTTTTCACATTTTGACGGTACCCCTCTCAGTAGGTATCAATTTTCGGCGATGATTAGGAAGGCTTTCGCATTTCTGCGTATCCCAGCTTCTCGGTACACTAGCCATTCTTTCAGGATTGGCGCAGCTTCAACAGCCGCGACTTATGGAATAAGAGCGGAAGATATTCAAATACTCGGCAGGTGGAGGTCAAATGCCTTTCAGAGATATATTCGCATGCCCGCAACAATTACAGGCTCGTCAAAATTCAATTAGTGCACATTCAGCGTAGACTGCTGTATTGAGGTTGGGTTTGTCGCTTGCCTATAGCTTATATAACGAATTGCGAGATAAACGGTATTTGGACATGAAGGTAGGAAAATTGATTCTGCTACTCGTTTTCTGAGTTGTTTTTATAGCTACAGATCAACGGCGACTTACAAGAGTGTGGATTGTGGGATCGAGTCTGATATATTGGGCGCAAAGACGAGCGGCAATGAAAACCAGTGGCAAGAATCTTGGCCTCCAGCACAGGCACGGTGTCGAGATCACGTGGATCGGTGTCCGTGGAATGAGGTGGAACCAGCTGGTGACAACAGTGCAAAATGAACTGACTGTATTGCCAAAGCCTGACATTTTGTTGGTGCATGCCGGTGCAAATGACTTGGGTTATGTGAATAGCTGCAAATTAATTATTACAATGCACCGTGATTTAAAGCTCTTGCAGGATACTTTGCCGACCTGCTTAGTTGGGTATTCATACATGATCCCTAGACGCAATTGGCCTGCCGCCAGAAATGTAAAAAAGATTGCTATTGCTAGGAAACGCATCAATAGAGCTGTAGGCAACGTATTGCTGAAATCAGGTGGTTTTATTGTGCGTCATCCCGACATAAAATTTGACATGCCCGCGTTATTCCGCGATGATGGTGTTCACCTGTCAGGGATAGGAAATGATTTTTTCCTCAATGTTTTTGAAGGAGCTTTGGAGGAGTTGATATTAAGAAATGTGCGTAGTTTTCCTCCGCGAGGTCAATGAGTATACTCTTTGTCACAGCGGAATTATCTCAATGGCCACGGTGGTATAACGGTGTTGGGGCGAGACTCTATGGAGTGTCTCGGTTGGAAGGGTATTTCATGGGTCCCATGCTGTGTGGAAGGCATACATAGTCTATAATGCGTTGTATGACCAGGGGTCTGCCAAGGTTTTGCCCAGGGGACTGGTAGGAGGCATGCTTTTCCACCCAGTTGGCCTATGTTTACCATGGGAACCTGCTGGAGAGGTATGCCTTCTATGCGGTCATGTACTGTTTTAGGCCAAATGTTTTGTCCTTAAACTTCGCCATTGTAGCCAATGGAAGGTTTGCTAGGTCTGCCGGGTTGGGGTACCACGGGGACCGCGTAATATGCTAGCGCGTAAACAGCTAGCGCGTTGTCATGGTAACCTGTCATGAAATCCCGCGAACACCGTATGTATTTCAGAATAAAGCCGTGGCCATTTTAATCCATATATGACTCCGTTTTCATTTGCGTTGTTGTTGTAAATAGCGAATTCAGGTGATAAACAACAGTTATTTCCCCTTATTACAACCATACTCCCAGTCCAATGGAATATTTGTGGTGAAAGTTGATCTTTACACGCATGCGCAAACGGAAGTATTTTGGGATTGAATATTCATTATCCTGGCCAGACATATCGGATAGTCATGTAAACCATAAAACCAAGTGCAGTGACCGTGGTCTCCAAGGAAACGTCTTTGAAATGTACATGGATGGCAGGTTGCCTCGAACAAACTGAACTGATTGAAACTTTTGTCTAGGGTTTGGAGAGACTTGAGTATTGGCATTCAGTTGATATTCTGATTCTAGGTGACCTGTATTTACAAGCCCAGTGTCTTAATTTCTCCAATGTTTCCCAAATTTTTCCTTCACCTTTGGAAGAATATTTGCATATGAACTGATTTATTTGCATAAGCCTGGCAAGACCTTGCAACCCCGTCTGTGACTCAACATTGGAACTCTTTTCAGCACAAGTACCATGAGCACAAAAGACTGGACCATTCCATTTGAACGGTTTAGGTGTTTTTATCATCAAGAGTGCAAATACTGGCAAATCCGTCATGTAAGACACATACAATAGTTGACTACATGTGGGGAACCATTCAACCAAGGAGTGAAAAGGGCCAAGTATATTGCACGCAAAGTATTGCCATTGAAGTTGTCTTACATGACGGGTCTGCCAAAATACTGTTATATTTTGTAATGTCTATGGAGAATTGAAGTAAACAGATTTTCTGAATTTTGAGGCCGATTCATCATACATGTCATATCTTTGGTGTTTGTATGTTTTGCAATCTTTTAAGTATAGCATTGTCTTGTCATGTTATACAACTTTGACATGGGCCGGAAATTTGTGCAACTTTCTTCCAGTATTACTGCTATAGATGTTAAAAGAAACTTGGCAAGGTAAGGTTGCACGAATGGATGTCATAACAAATACGGAGATTTCATTGGTTAATTATGTAGGGGTCTGAGATAATTACTGCATTTTCATTGGATGATTATCTCGTGGTCCGATATAATTTTGAAAAAAAATTCTATGCTTCCGTAAAATCACGGTTTGGAAGGTATTTAAAAAAATTGAAACGTGCGTTATTGAAGTGGTGGGAGGACTTGGAAATGCTAGCCGTCCGTCCGTCATCTTGTGAACGCGATACATTGAGAACAATTCGACCAATCGACTTCAAACTTGAGAAGGTGCTTCACATCAGTTAGATGGCCATTGTTATTGATTTTCACTGAGGTACGTAATCCAAGATGGCCGCCATCGACCATATTGGATTCTGTCCGTCTCACATCTTGTGAACGCGATATATCGAGAACAATTCAACCAATCGACTTCAAACTTGAGAAGGTGCTTCACATCAGTCAGACGGCCATTGGTATTGATTTTCACCGAGGTGCGTAATCCAAGATGGCTGCCATTGACCATATTGGATTCCATCCGTCCCAGATCTTGTGAACACGATATCTCGAGAACAATTCAACCAATCGACATCAAATTTGGGAAGGTTCTTCACGTCAGTCAGACAGCCATTGGTATTGATTTTCACTGAGGTGCGTAATCCAAGATGGCTGCCATTGACCATATTGGATTCCATCCGTCCCACATCTTGTGAACGCGATATCTCGAGAACAGTTCGACCAATTGACTTCAAACTTGAGAAGGTGCTTCACATCAGTTAGACGGTCATTGACCATCGTGAATTCCGTCCATCCTGCATCTTGTGAACATGATATTTTAAGAACAACTCAACCAGTCGACTTCAAACTTGAGAAGGTGCTTCACATCAGTTAGATTGCCATTGGTATTAATTTTCACTGAAGTACGTAATCCAAGATGGCTGCCATTGACCATCTTGGATTCTGTCCGTCCCGTATCTTGTGAATGCGGTATCGTGAGAACAATTTGTCCGATTGACTTCAAACTTGAGAAGGTGCTTCACATCAGTTAGTATAGTAGAGGTAGTATGTAATCCAAGATGGCTGTCATTGACCATCTTGGATTTCACTCACCCATAATGTACCCATCTGTGTTGTGAACGCGATATCTTGATTCCACCCATCGATTTATAAACCTCACCATTCACAAATCCATACAACTACAGACTTACATTTCAGTGTTACACTACCCATTACTGCTTCCCAAACCTCCTCAAATTGTCTCAGCAATTCCAGATAAACGTCTCTTTCCACATACACATATCTACTTCCAAGTTATATTTAAGAAGATATTGGAAGCGTATGCTGTATGCTCTCAAACAGGCTACTTGGCGGAGGACCTGCTAGCTACTCAGCTTGTTAATTACGCATTTTGTCCCCCCCAAAAAATCTAGAAGAATTTATCACTTCTGGTTATACAACTAAGACTCTGGACTGTTATTTTGTCCAATATAGCCTATATAGTTTCCGTTAAATGCTTATATTTGCTACAGATTTTTTTATATGGTATTCCTTTCAGGTGAGTGAAGTTGGACCTCAGTTAACAGTTCACAGTTCACAATTCGAGGTGGACCAGTCATTATTTGGCGAAGATATACAAATTCATCTACAACTAATTAACTATTAGGCCTAGAGTGTTCATACTTGTACAATTAGAGAACTCGTCAAGGCCGACATTTTGATCTGAAAAATTTTCACTTCCGATTCACAGGGGCGTCGCCAGGAACTGAAGTTTGAACTGTTAACTGGGCGCCGCGAACTGTTAACTGGCTCTATAGCGCCAAAACCATTAGACCTAGAGTGTTCACACTTGGTAGAATTACAGTACTCATCAAGGCCGACATTTTGATGTGAAAAAATTCCACTTCCGGTGATCAGGAGCGACGCCAGGAACAGAAGTTTGAACTGTTAACTGGACCCCGCGAACTGTTAACTGGCTCCATAGCGCCAAAACCATTAGCCCTAGAGTGTTTAAACTTGGAACAATTACAGTACTCGTCAAGGCCGACATTTTGATGTGAAAAATTTCCACTTCCGGTGATCAGGGGCGACGCCAGGAACTAAAGTTTGAACTGTTAACTGGCTCATAGCTCCGAAACTATTAGCCCTAAAGTGTTCATACTTAGTACAATTAGAGAACTCGTCAAGGCCAATATTTTGATCTGAAAAATTTCCACTTCCGATTCACAGGGGCGTCGCCAGGAACTGAAGTTTGAACTGTTAACTGGGCGCCGCGAACTGTTAACTGGCTCTATAGCGCCAAAACCATTAGACCTAGAGTGTTCATACTAGCTAGAATTACAGTACTCGTCAAGGCCGACATTTTGATGTGAAAAAATTCCACTTCCGGTGATCAGGAGCGACGCCAGGAACAGAAGTTTGAACTGTTAACTGGACCCCGCGAACTGTTAACTGGCTCCATAGCGCCAAAACCGTTAGCCCTAGAGTGTTTAAACTTGGTACAATTACAGTACTCGTCAAGGCCGACATTATGATGTGAAAAATTTCCACTTCCGGTGATCAGGGGCGACGCCAGGAACTTAAGTTTGAACTGTTAACTGGCTCATAGCTCCGAAACTATTAGGCCTAGAGTGTTCATACTTGGTACAATTAGAGAACTCGTCAAGGCCGACATTTTGATCTGAAAATTTCCACTTCCGATTCACAGGGGCGTCGCCAGGAACTGAAGTTTGAACTGTTAACTGGGCGCCGCGAACTGTTAACTGGCTCCATAGCGCCAAAACCATTAGACCTAGAGTGTTCATACTTGGTAGAATTACAGTACTCGTCAAGGCCGACATTTTGATGTGAAAAAATCCACTTCCGGTGATCAGGAGCGACGCCAGGAACAGAAGTTTGAACTGTTAACTGGACCCCGCGAACTGTTAACTGGCTCCATAGCGCCAAAACCATTAGCCCTAGGGTGTTTAAACTTGGTACAATTACAGTACTCGTCAAGGCCGACATTTTGATGTGAAAAATTTCCACTTCCGGTGATCAGGGGCGACGCCAGGAACTGAAGTTTGAACT
Source organism: Hanleya hanleyi (assembly GCA_036873755.1). NCBI lineage: Eukaryota > Metazoa > Mollusca > Polyplacophora > Lepidopleurida > Hanleyidae > Hanleya > Hanleya hanleyi. The sequence goes on from JAVTVY010013517.1 coordinate 51,227, forward strand.
ATTAACTGGCTCATAGCTCCAAAACTATTAGGCCTAGAGTGTTCATACTTGGTACATTTAGAGAACTTGTCAAGGCCGATATCTTGATCTGAAAAATTTCCACTTCCGATTCACAGGGGCGTCGCCAGGAACTGAAGTTCGAACTGTTAACTGGGCGCCGCGAACTGTTAACTGGCTCCATAGCGCCAAAACCATTAGACCTAGAGTGTTCATGCTTGGTAGAATTACAGTACTCGTCAAGGCCGACATTTTGATGTGAAAAAATTCCACTTCCGGTGATCAGGAGCGACGCCAGGAACAGAAGTTTGAACTGTTAACTGGACCCCGCGAACTGTAACTGGCTCCATAGCGCCAAAACCATTAGCCCTAGAGTGTTTAAACTTAGTACAATTACAGTACTTGTCAAGGCCGACATTTAGATGTGAAAAATTTCCACTTCCGGTCATCAGGGGCGACGCCAGGAACTGAAGTTTGAACTGTTAACTGGCTCATAGCTCCGAAACTATTAGGCCTAGAGTGTTCATACTTGGTACAATTAGAGAACTCGTCAAGGCCGATATTTTGATCTGAAAAATTTCCACTTCCGATTCACAGGGGCGTCGCCAGGAACTGAAGTTTGAACTGTTAACTGGGAGCCGCGAAATGTTAACTGGCTCCATAGCGCCAAAACCATTAGACCTAGAGTGTTCATACTTGGTAGAATTACAGTACTCGTCAAGGCCGACATTTTGATGTGAAAAATTTCCACTTTCGGTGTATATGGCGAGATTCTGCTGGTGGACGTTTCGTCCCCGAGGCCCGCCCCCTGTACAGACCTTTTGGTCTTTGATATATGTTGCCATTTGTGGGAAGTTGATGCTGGGTTGACATCGGGCCTTACAGACTAGTCTTTTGTGTTAAATGCCGTCATTTACATCTGACGACGATACAACTCACCAATATCCAATGTACGAGTTGTCACAGCGAAACAGCTCACCAATTACCAGTATACGAGTTGTCTGAGCATTTCCATCATAGCTCTCTAGATTTGTATCTAATACCGCTTATGCCGGTGCTAGGGGTCGTGTGGTCATATCATCCAAGTTACCACATGAACAGGTACAATAAAAGCGTACCTGAGATACAACACATATCACGAATCGTTAGATTCTTGGTATGTGCTTTAGAATAGGTTAACCGGAAGACTATTCTGTGAAGTCATGTGACGCAGTCAGTATGTCGGTACCTCTTCCCACTTCCCTTATATGTGTTGTAATTTATTCCTGTATATGGCGAGATTCTGCTGGTGGGCGTTTCGTCCCCGAGGCCCGCCCCCTGTACAGACCTTTTGGTCTTTGATATATGTTGCCATTTGTGGGAAGTTGATGCTGGGTCGACATCGGACCTTACAGACTAGTCGTTTGTGTTAAATGCCGTCATTTACATCTGACACCAATATCAAATGTACGAGTTGTCACAGCGAAACAGCTCACCAATTACCAGTATACGAGTTGTCTGAGCATTTCCATCATAGCTCTCTAGATTTTCATCTAATACCGCTTATGCCGGTGCTGGGTGCCGTGTGGTCATATCACCCAAGTTGCCACATGAACAGGTACAATAAAAGCGTACCTGAGACACAACACATATCACGAATCGTTAGATTCTTGGTATGTGCTTTAGAATAGGTTAACCGGAAGACTATTCTGTGAAGTCATGTGACGCAGTCAGTATGTCGACACCTCTTCCCACTTCCCTTGTATGTGTTGTAATTGGTAGTGTGCTGTCTCAAAAGCATGGTGAAGTGGAGCGAGTAGTCAGCTACGTTGGTCGGACATTGGCGAAAAGTGATCGACGATATTGTGTGACTCGAAAAGAGTTGCTGGCAGTCATCCATTTCGTCAAGGCATTCAGACCATACCTGTACGGTCAGCGGTTTCTGCTACGTGCTGATCACAGCGCGCTGAGGCGGATTATGCAATTCAAAGAGCCGAAGGGTCAGCTGGCTCGATGGGTAGACATATTGTCTACCTATAAATTTGAAGTACAGCATCGCCCCGGACGGTTACACGGAAATGTGAATGGGTTGTCAAGGTCTCCTTTTAAGCAGTGTGGATAGTGCAATACCAGCGACCAAGATCTTGACGTACCTGTCAAGATTACAACACATATAAGGGAAGTGGGAAGAGATGCCGACATACTGACTGCGTCATATGGCTTCGCAGAATAGTCTTCTGGTAAACCTATTCTAAAGCACATACCAAGAATCTAACGATTCGTGATGTGTTGTATCTCAGGTACGCTTTTATTGTACCTGTTCATGTGGCAACATGGATGATATGACCACACGGCCCCTAGTACCGGCATAAGCGGTATTAGATACAAATCTAGAGAGCTATCATGGAAATGCTCTGACAACTCGTATACTGGCAATTGGTGAGCTGTTTCGCTGTGACAACTCGTACATTGGAGATTGGTGAGCTGTAACGTCGTGAGATGTAAATGACGACAATTAACACAAAAGACTAGTCTGTAAGGCCCGATGTCGACCCAGCATCAACTCCCCACCAATGCCAACATATATCAAAGACCAAAAGGTCTGAATTTAGCCTGGCCTTCGACAGAACTGCGAGATGCGCAGGCTAGTGATTCAAGTATGGCGTCCCGCAAAGGCTAGATCCAGGAAGGACGAAGACCAAAGTGGGACTCGCTATATCTGGCTGGGGCAGAAATGAAAACCTATCTGGCGCAATGGGAACAACTCCACCTGAGTGACGGTATCATCTACCGAAGATGATTTGATCCAAAGGAACGGTACACAAGAGATCAAGCGCTTGTTCCTAGGTCTCTTCGAATTACCGTTTTAACTCAGTATCACGACCCTGCTACAGCCGGACACTTGGGGATCAGTAAAACGCTCAGCAAGGTGCGCCAAAGTTCTACTGGCATGGTCTACAACTTGATGTCTGGAAATGGTGTCTCTCTTGTGAGGCGTGTGCCAAGAGGAAGTCAACTGGTAAACGCCGGCGTGCGCCGATGCAGTTGACTGGTGCAGGAATGCCGATGGAGCGAATTGCGATTGACATCATGGGACCGGTAACCCAAAAAACGACGACTGGCAACTCCTACATATTGGTGATCCAAGATTACTTCTCCAAATGGGTCGAGGCTCATGCCATGTCAGACATGGGAACGGAAACGGTGGCTAGAGTCCTGGTAGACGAAGTAATATGTAGGTTTGGCGTTCCCAGGACCATACATTCCGATCATTAATAAAACCAGGACCACTGCCTATCACCCCCAGTCTGACGGAATGGTCGAACGAATGAACAGAACACTGCAAAACATGATGAGTGCATACGTCGCAGAAAACCAGCGAGATTGGGACCAGTATCTGCAACTAGTATGTATGGCGTATCGGGCAGCCGAACATGAATCGACGAAGTTTTCGTCAAATCAACTGATGCTGGGTCGTGAGCGTGTCCTCCCTACAGAGTTGATCGCGGGATTACCGCCGGAATTCAGTCAAACAAGTCTCACTGAATACGTGCAACATTTTGTTGAGCAGTTGGAAAATGTGTACGCCCTGGTGCGTACGCACTTGGGAAATAGCTTACGCCGACAGAAACACCTATATGACACACGGCTAAACTGGCAGCCCTACTCCGTTGGAGAAATGATATGGCTGTATACACCTCGGCGTAAAAGAGGAGTTTCTGCAAAGCTACAGAAATGGTGGACTGGGCCATATACAATTCTTACTCGGTTCAGTGAAGTGACTTACATGATCTGGTGACTCATGTTGCCACATGAATAGGTACAATAAAAGCGTACCTGAGATACAACACATATCACGAATCGTTAGATTCGTGGTATGTGCTTTAGAATAGGTTAACCAGAAGACTATACTGTGAAGTCATGTGTCTCTGTCAGTATGTCGGCACCTCTTCCCGCCTCCCGTATATGTATTGTAATTACCTAATACAGCTAGGCAAGCAGTATAAGGTTGTTCACGTGGACAGGCTCAAGCCGTATGTGGTCAGAGATACACAACTACAACTAAACGGTCCGACAGCGGCTCAGGCCGAAGTTGTCTACGAACAAAAAACACTGATTTGTCCGGCGCTGGAGATCGATGTGAGGCAGACAAACAGACCGACGATAGAGCGGCGACTTCAAAGGGACGTTTCGGGAGGGCTGTCAGACCACCTCGCCGGTTGGCCGATTGTCTTTTGTACCGAGTTCCCGCCAGTCAAAGTTAAACACCCGGCTATAAAAGCGGAGTCGCGGGAAAGCGAGATCATTCGGAAGAAAATACCGGCATGGCCAGGGTCAAGTCCACAGTGAGAAAAGTTGAAAATAAGCAGAATGCCCGTTGTGTATCGAGATTTTTAACACACGGTCGATGATATTCTGACGCACATAGCAACCTGTCATAATAAGCCGAAGCATCGATGTGAGGACTGTAATTACGAATCAGAACGACTGGCTGATGTGCGCCGGCACCACCGGCGTAAGCATTCAGAGTCATTGTCTTCGACAACAACGACAAAGTCAGGCAGCTCGAGCCCTAAGCGCCAACGAACGGAGATGCCGTCTCACGCCGATGCAACCGTGCGGAATCCGACGCGACCTGTGCCAGTGTCCACCAGACGAGAAAAAGCCGCCGAAACAAGAAACAATTCCCAAGTTGACTGGACGCCTTTGATCCTCATAGACGGAACATCGCCTGTACTGGAGACAACAACGAAGGAAGTTCTCTTTCCATTGTCAGCCAGACTAATCCGCCTTGCTGACGCCGAGCAAGCCAGCACGAATGAAGACAAATTACTTTCGTCACCTGAAGATTTAAAGCAACAGCAAATACATCGCGTTCTCCTGGCTGACGCCGCGCCAGTCCAGCCTACCAAGAAAACCGACGTGTCTATTCAAGTGTGTGTGGATATGCGGGATGCATGGACGTAGTGTAATGGGTCGGTGAGCCGGCACACGCGTACAGACACTACCGAATGGGAAGAATATGAGTGACTCGTTTAAGTTCGCTTGATCAAAAGAACTGTGAATAACTGTTTCCAAAATAACTTTTAATTGTTACTATAAGATCTTGTGGTCGAGCGCGATTTGCGGACAAGTCAAAAATGGAGCCGTGGGTAATGTCGTGAACTCATATATTTGTGCATGTCTGTTAATTGTTTATTTCCACTTTTGCCTTATTACTATCGATATTGTATGTATATATAACATTCTTCTGCGATATAGTTTATTGCAATGCTATTCAACTTGTTTGATCACGTGACTGTTCACATGTTTAGGTCACATGACCTTCCATATAAATATAAGGGATTTAGATGTAGAAGAGGAGATCTGGTCGAGAATCTCTTGAAGACAGTTCACCCCTAAGTTCCTGAATAAGGAATCGGTCTAACTGCTGCTATCCGACCATAGTTCTATTCTGAATAAGAATAGCGACTCTTCGACACAAGGACTAACGTAGTCACTCTGAGTAAGACAAAATCGTACTGATCCATATAACTAATGTCCTGGCGTACGTCTGTGTACGCCCTCATGTAATCTCCATATGTCACAATAAATGATTGCAACTGATACCATAGTTGTGTGTGTGTTCTTTTCCCCGCCGGTTGGAGCCGAATGGATCGGCAATTGCAGAACCGTAAGGCTATAACCCTGCCTTACAACGCCTGATGCCCTACACAACACGCTACCGCTCGGTGTTATATTTAGGCTCTGTAACTGTATTGACCTGGGTGACTGACCCTCGCATTTATGGCCAGGTCCCTTGTTGCCGTGGTGGCAGAAACTGGAACTAAGGCGCAATAGCTCCGGGCTGTCACGTGACCCGGAAGGGACCCCTGTGCACCATTATTAATATCCGCTACTGTAAAAGGGGATCTGGAAACTTATTGGTCTACTTCTGACAGGGGAGGCCACCAGTCTTGTGACGTCACTTTCGGTTCCGGTCACGTGACCGGAAGTGACCTTTGACCCCTGCGAGCCATTATAAATATGCGGTATTATGCGCATGAGCATGGGTCAAAGGCCACATCCAGTCACGTGACCGAAACCAGAAGTGACGTCACAAGACCGATGGCGCCCCCTGACGGAAGTAGGTCAATAAGATGCACGTTATATACTACTGAGAATCCCTGAATCACAGCCCAACATCATAAAACAGGTTGCTTCACACAATGTCAAAACAACTATTTCAACAGAACGTACATATATTTTTCTGTAGTTTATTAAAGAGGATACAAATGTCGGCGTCATTAATCCCAATGGTATATATGCCGATTTCTGTCATTAGATGGTGTCGTCTTATTTCCCGTCACTATGT
>JAVTVY010013518.1:0-51575 GCA_036873755.1 Hanleya hanleyi
CGACAATGTGTGCATCGACCACGTCCGAGTAGACGTACAGGCCATACATACCACCACGCATGTCCATCGGGATGTGGGCTATCTCGCCGGTGGGGCCAGCGTACCCCTGGTAATTGAAACCCAGCATTTGCTGTAGGGTATGACTGAGTTCGACACTTACGTTGGGGCTGAGCGTGAGATTGGCCTTGTCGTTGTGTGCGTTGTAATCCAAGTCCACGTGATTTTTGAAGGGGAAAGATTTGATGGGTTTTGAAGTATTCGTGACGTCTCGTAGAGACTTATAATGCATCAGACTTCTCAGTCCACCCATGAACTCCTTGGGGGTATCATATTGACCTTCGGGTAGTTTGAGTCGAGTTTCTTGTCCTTCGTAAGTCACCTCGTACCATACTTCATTGGCTCGCACGTTGTACCACGAGTAAGGGTATTGGATATCCACGAGTCCACATTCCCAGCGTCCAGGTAAATGCAACGGTTGCGGTAACTGGGTCACGTACTTGGTCAAGGTGTTGTCAGGAAACACATCAACCGAGCTGTTACTGGGTAGGGTGAGGTAAAACATGATGACTGAGCTGTCCTGCTGCTGCTGTTGGTTTTAATACTTCTCCCAGCCCTTGGGCGCTAATCGTCGTGATGGTCGCGGTGATTTAGCTCTTGGTGGTTGCAGAGGGTGGCGTGGTAAAAGGGGTGAAAACGTAGGTGCCCGCCGTGGTGGTGATGTGGGTGGTGACTCCGGTTCCCAAGGTTCTGGTGGTGTACTCACATTCTGCATAAAGGCCCAGCGCTCGGGGTTCCCCACCAATTCCTGTGGTACATGCATGTCTTTCAAGCCTTGAGCGAAGACCTCACATCCTCGAGGATTCGTGTGCGTCCTGCGTTGACGCATCAGGTCATTCACTAAATCCGTCATGTGGGTCCCGGGGACCACCTGATTCTGTACCAGGAGTTCGCCTTTATCATTCCAAGTCATGTTAGGATTCTGTTTCATCCGTTGTAATATAACCTAGTTGGCTCACTGGTTATCACATTAATAAGTAAGTCATAGTCCATGTTAAGTATAACACAACCTAGCTTTATTTACCCTGATCTAATTATCTAACTTTGACGTAATATTAATTCTAATATACACAATTATACAGCACTTCCAGTTATTACAGAAACTATATGTTAGTACATATAGCAATCTACATTTACAAGTGTTACCTATATAACTTACATACACGAACTGCCTTGGCGCTGCAAAGTCGCATGCCAAGATGGATTCTAAAAGTGAACTGACTTGGTTTCCTACTGCATACATATTTATATACATTATAGTTTTAGTGAAATCCACAGGTAGACATTCTTAACAATCATAACACACTTTCAACAATTGTTCAAGTAATCCTAACGTCCTGTCATGTCTGCCAGCTATCCTGTTCATTCAGTATGACATCTCAATTAACAGTAGGGACTCTTACCTAATAACAACAAGGATTATCTGAGACTAAAATGACAGTCTGACTATAATTGACAACTGGCTCCTGTCATTGCACCGGCTGGTCAGAACTTGTCTAACAACACTATTGAATGTCAAATTCAAGAGTTATGAACTAATCTGTTATCAAAACATCTCATTACAAATCAATACTCATACCCTTAAATCCTAATTCCAACATGTGTTAGTCGCATACCTCTACTAGTAACTATATTTACAGCCTAAATATATGGTAATTTTAAGTCTACATTTTATGCTAGTTCACAATAAACAAATATTAAATAGTAATGGAATATTATTGAGGTACATGTTCATTTTACATGTACATGTCTTATGGCTCTGTTATAGTTCCCTCCGTCCCCGAATAAGTTTCGTCCCGAAACTGTAATAAATTGTCTGTGGTAGTCATGGTAATCGATGTTTGGTCGAGTTTTTAGAAGTTCTTGTGTGATGTTGATTGAAGTTGAAGATTCCTGTGCAATGTTGAACTGTGGGTGAGGTTGCTGATACTTGTCTGGAATATGGGGAGCTTTTGCTCTTGGCTTTCTTGGGTCACTTCTCTCTGTGGACACCATACAGCTGAAACACTCAGATGTGAAATGCAGAGAGTTAGCAATGTTTAAGATATATTTGTATAGAAAGAGTTGGCACAAAGATATTCATTATTATTCAAGAGTGATTATTTGGTCAATCTTCATTTTTTTATTTTTTTATTTTTTTTTGTTACATGTATCATACAGCATTTACATACTTACATACATGGGTTATATTGAGGACTATGTACATATATATTCTTGTTTAGATACAATATTCCAAATGCATAATAAGGACACTGATCACTATGTAATGAGAGATAGGCTCTGACAATACTTATTCTGACACCAGTGATCTATTGTAAAGAACATAATTGAATGAAATTGAGAAAGAATTCATGTTGGATAATTAAATATAATGCCTGAAAATCAAAAATAGAAAATGTAATGTTGCTTTTCACTTGAAACCCTGGCTGAGAAAGTTTGATGGGAAGACTTGCTGCAGACAAGTCTGACCCTAGCACTTGATTTTCAACCGGTGCCTCAGTGAAAGAGCACAACAGAGAAACTATACTTTATTTTGTCAAGATGAATGACTCACATAATTTTTAAGTGTTATTAAACAATTATTTTCGAGGAAAGAATAAACATACATGTAGGTAGTATTCATGTATGCATATACATACATACATGAGAGTATAAAGTGCAAACCTTACATCCGCAAGATCCTTGGATTTTTCACAACATAAAATAAGTTAGTCATGTTAGTGGGAATTTGCCAAAAACCACTTGCCAGGTCAAGAACAGAAAATATTTTAGACTTTGCCTGTGCTACGGAGTCGATAGCATCTGATAACAATGGGAGGGGAAAAGAAATTGGTTCTGTGATCGCATTCAGCTTGCGATAGTCTACCGCAAATCTATATTTTCCATTTTTCTTTTTCACAAGCACTACAGGGGATGACCATTCAGATAGTGATGGTTCAACTATGTTATTTTCTAACATTTCTTTCACTAATTCATCACATCGCTGTTTTGTCTGGGGGCTTTGTCGGTATGGACGTGAATAAATCGGTTTTTCCGTTTTAGTGAAAATTCTGTGATAATGAGCACTAGCTTTGCCTAATTCACTCATATCTTTGGCAAAAACATCACGGTTACGACCAAGAAATGCTAAAAATGATTCCTTTTGTTTGGGTGTAAGTATGGAATCGTCTAGTGTTATTCCTAGGTCTCGTGCTAAGTTAGCATAATAAGCATCACTTTTCGTGTCTCCTTCCATGAAATTTACATCAGCAGAGTTGTTTGACGTATTCTCTTGTTTCATTGTTGTAATAGAGTCTGGTGTAACTACGTGAAATGTGGCAATTGTTGCATGCTTCTCGATATAGACAGGAAGGTTGGATGGGTTCATTACTTTGTAAATAGCCATTTTGTTTTTAACTTTTGCGACAGTGCGCGCACCTGCAATGCTATATTTTGCTGAAAGTGACTCTATTGGTTCCAATAAGATCAAATTTCCATCACCTGCTTCAGGTACATATACAGGAAAATTTATTTCACGCTTTGGTTTAACCAGAATAATGTCTGTTGTTTTGGCACTCCCAGATTCTTTATGTCCATATACTTTGTTGTTCGTTTCAGTCGCCATGGAAATGTTAAACTGACCATTGCAAAGCAATAGTCTGTTCCTTTTAAAATCAATGTTTGCATCATATTTCCTTAGGAAATCCTCTCCTAAAATTACATCTTTGTGTAATGTTTTAAATACATAAAATTCTCCATTGAGCTCTTCAAGATCTTCAAATTGAATTGGTAGATTCACTACGCCTAACACAGAATGAACTTCACCACAAACACCTGTAATGGCTCGTAAATTACATGTATTAACGACTGCATTTGGGTAGGCTTTCTGCAAACACCTTTGTGAAATGCAAGAGATGCTTGCCCCTGTGTCGACTAAAGCATGTGTTTTTAACTTGCCAACCTTGATATGCACTGAGCTTTTCTCAAGGGGTGATGTGAGAGAAATGTTAGGTTTTACTTGACAATGTATGCTATTGTAAGCTCTACCTACTTTTTGACAGTTGTGTCTGTTGCACTTCCAGCTGGCCATTTTACTGTTTTAAGGTCAAATCAGTTTTGAATTTCCAAGACAAGATAGATAAAACAAGCTAGTTAGTAAATCATATGGCGATTATACTTACTCTTGGTGTTTGTCACTCTTTCTTGGTACTCAGGCTCCTTAGCTGGTTCTGTCAGTCATCAAAAGCGGCTTGAATTATTTCATCTTCGTCTAATCATTCTTCTGTTGTTTTTCCTTTCGGTGTTCACCATTCGTTGAATATTCCAATGTCATCATATATATTCCGATATGAAATCTCTTAGTTTGGGGAGCTAAGAGCAGTTTGTACTGAGAAAGTCTGTCAATCTTAGAAGATTACAGGCCGGGTATCTCCATCATCTATAACCAGGTTGGCTCACTGGTTATCACATTAATAAGTAAGTCATAGTCCATGTTAAGTATAACACAACCTAGCTTTATTTACCCTGATCTAATTATCTAACTTTGACGTAATATTAATTCTAATATACACAATTATACAGCACTTCCAGTTATTACAGAAACTATATGTTAGTACATATAGCAATCTACATTTACAAGTGTTACCTATATAACTTACATACACGAACTGCCTTGGCGCTGCAAAGTCGCATGCCAAGATGGATTCTAAAAGTGAACTGACTTGGTTTCCTACTGCATACATATTTATATACATTATAGTTTTAGTGAAATCCACAGGTAGACATTCTTAACAATCATAACACACTTTCAACAATTGTTCAAGTAATCCTAACGTCCTGTCATGTCTGCCAGCTATCCTGTTCATTCAGTATGACATCTCAATTAACAGTAGGGACTCTTACCTAATAACAACAAGGATTATCTGAGACTAAAATGACAGTCTGACTATAATTGACAACTGGCTCCTGTCATTGCACCGGCTGGTCAGAACTTGTCTAACAACACTATTGAATGTCAAATTCAAGAGTTATGAACTAATCTGTTATCAAAACATCTCATTACAAATCAATACTCATACCCTTAAATCCTAATTCCAACATGTGTTACCTAATTTTTATTAAGTGCATACCTCTACTAGTAACTATATTTACAGCCTAAATATATGGTAATTTTAAGTCTACATTTTATGCTAGTTCACAATAAACAAATATTAAATAGTAATGGAATATTATTGAGGTACATGTTCATTTTAGGTTGTTACTCCATGTAAGGGAGCACGAGAATTCTCTGTGTTATTATATACAGTGGATTTTCGTGACTGGTGGCTCCAGGTCTCCCTGCGTGGGATCATACATTATATTGAAACATGTACATGTAACAGCTATGGTTGGAAATATTATCAGGTCCATTGTCCCTTGTAAGACGACAGTGTTAAAACGACACTTCATAAGATATGTATATTTTCTACAGCGACACACTAAAAACGACACTTTCATTGAGTTATATATTGTACGCATGGTTGAAAATATTACCAGGGGCATTGTCACTTGTACGACGACAGTGTTAAAACGACACTTCATAAGATATGTATATTTCCTACAGCGACACACTAAAAACGACACTTTCATTGAATTATATATTGTAAGCATGTTTGAAAATATTACCAGGGGCATTGTTACTTGTATGACGACAGTGTTAAAACGACACTTCATAAGATATGTATATTTTCTACAGCGACACTCTGAAAACGACACTTTGATTAAATCATGTGACAGCAATGGTCTGTGTTATTATATACAGTTGATCAAACTTTCTACAGCGACACTGTAAAAACGACAGTTTCATTGAACCGTTAACAGTGAGGGTTGAAAATGTTATCAGTCTATTCTCAGTTCCAAGACGACAGTGTTAAAATGACACTTCATAAGATATGTATATTTTCTACAGCGACACTCTGAAAACGACACTTTGATTAAATCATGTGACAGCAATGCTCTGTGTTGTTATATACCTGTGTTGTTATATACCGATCTTCCTGATTGGTGGAGGTCTCCCTGTGTGAAATCACACATGTACATGTATGTGGGTTTTTCTAAAGACGAGACTTTTCATTGAAACATGTACATGTAACAGCTATGGTTGGAAATATTAATCGCACCATTCTCCCTATTAAGATGACAGTGTTAAAACGACACATATGGGTGAGCAGAACTATTTTCCTGCCAGAGCGACAGTCTGGGAAATGACATTTCATACGATATGTATATTTTCTACAGCGACACACTAAAAACGACACTTTCATTGAATTAGATATTGTAAGCATGGTTGAAAATATTACCAGGGGCATTGTTACTTGTATGACGACAGTGTTAAAACGACACTTCATAAGATATGTATATTTTCTACAGCGACATACTAAAAACGACACTTTCATTGAATTATATGTTGTAAGCATGGTTGAAAATATTACCAGGGGCATTGTCACTTGTATGACGACAGTGTTAAAACGACACTTCATAAGATATGTATATTTTCTACAGCGAGACAGTGGAAACAACAGTTTGATTAAATCATGTGACAGCAATGCTCTGTGTTGTTATATACTGATCTTCCTGACTGGTGGAGGTCTCCCTGTGTGAATGATACATGTACTTGTGAATTTTTCTAAAGATGACACTTTTCATTGAAACATGTACATGCAACAGCTATGATTGGAAATATTATGTGGACCATTGTCCCTTGTAAGACGACAGTGTTAAAACGGCACATGTCTGGGAGCATGACTATTGTCCTGCCAGAGCGACAGTCTGGGAAACGACACTTCATAAGATATATATATTTTCTACAGCGACACTATGAAAACAACACTTTCATTGAATTAAATATTGTAAGTATGGTTGAAAATATTACCAGGTCTATTCTCACTTCCAAGACGACAGTGTTAAAACGACATATATGAGGGAGCAGGAATATTCTCCTGCCAGAGCGACAGTCTGGGAAATGACACTTCATAAGATATGTATATTTTCTACAGCGACACACTAAAAACGACACTTTCATTGAATTATATATTGTAAGCATGGTTGAAAATATTACCAGGGGCATTGTCACTTGTATGACGACAGTGTTAAAACGACAATTCATAAGATATGTATATTTTCTACAGCGACACACTAAAACGACACTTTCATTGAATTATATATTGTAAGCATGGTTGAAAATATTACCAGGGGCATTTGTCACTTGTATGACGACAGTGTTAAAACGACACTTCATAAGATATGTATATTTTCTACAGCGACACTCTGAAAACGACACTTTGATTAAATCATGTGACAGCAATGGTCTGTGTTATTATATACAGTTGATCAAACTTTCTACAGCGACACTGTAAAAACGACAGTTTCATTGAACTGTTAAAAGTGAGGGTTGGAAATGTTATCAGGTCTATTCTCACTTCCAAGACGACAGTGTTAAAAACGACACTTCATAAGATATGTATATTTTCTACAGCGACAGTTTGATTAAATCATGTGACAGCAATGTTTAGTGTTGTTATATACCGATCTTCCTGATTGGTGGAGGTCTCCCTGTGGGAAATCATGCATGTACTTGTATATGAATTTTTCTAAAGAAGACACTTTTTATTGAAACATGTACATGTAACAGCTATTGTTGAAAATATTATGCGGACCATTTTTCCTTGTAAGACGACAGTGTTAAAACGACACATGTGGGGGAGCAAGACTATTCTCCTGCCAGGGCGTCAGTCTGTCAAACTATTTGCCCTCCCTAACCCTGCTTTGACACTCGACTTCACGTACATTCCTCCCTAACACCACTTTGACACTCCACTTCAAGTACATTTGTCCCCAACTCCGCTTTGACACTCGAATTCACATACATACCTCCCTAACCCCGACTAGACAAACTACAGACTTTGGTGGAGAAATATATTTTTTATAGCTGAAACGAACCTGAACTTGATAGTATGAAAGTTACCTAACCCAAGTCCTAAACCCGCTTTGACACTCGACTTCACGTACATCTGTCCCTAACACCGCTTTGACATTCAACTTCCCATACATTCATCCCTAACATGACTTTGACAGTCAACTTCATATACATTCCTCCCTAACACCGCTTTGACACTCGAATTCACATACATTCCTCCCTAACCCCGATTTGACAAACTACAGAGTTCGGTGGAGAAATAAGTTTTTTATAGCTGAAACGAACCTGAACTTGATAGTAGGGACTCCAGTAGAAATTTCATTTAACTTTCACAGTTGTTTAATTCTGGGCTTTTGAAAGCTGGAATCATTACAAGACTAATGCAGTTTGAATGATCATAATCGGGTGAATATTGACGAATATAGAGCTGCCTGAAGTTGCCGGTTTGGTCCACTTCGCGGGAAAAGAAGTACCCATCAAGCCCATATATATCAGGGTTTAGCAATGGCACCGAAATATGGTAATAAATGACAAAACAAACACCAATTTAAGTTCATATTCAGTTCTATTAATCATATTTCGATGAAATTTGCCACATTTATTTGTTGGTTCCGATACATGCGGAAAATGTTTTCTCAGCAGATGTATGGATATTTTGAACCTATTTGCATAAATTTGCATATGATGCGGTTTATTGTACCAAAAATGTCTCGAAAATTGTAAAACGCATGTTTTCATGTCGACCACTTTCCAATCCATTGCATTCACATGAGGAACAATCCTACATTCTTCCAAAGACAAGTAAAACTTATGCAGGATATGCATAACTGATGCATGATTGGCCTATTACTGTAGCTAATTTACATAAATTTGCATATTCAGCAATAACCATATTGAGACGCTACACCACAGTGTCTTTGAATATATCCAGTTTTTAGGGCTAATATTATAGATATCTGACCAAAATTAAATTTGAACAATCTATGCTATGGAGAGAAGCTATAGTTGTGACAGGACTGGCCCATCTCTCCAACTAATTTGCATAGATTTGCATATGATGTGGTTCCTAATATAAAAAAAATCTCGGAATTGAATTACACTTTGTCATGTGGACTGCATTTTAACCCATTTGCAATCACAGCAACAATCCTACATTCTTCCAAAATGATCCTTCTGCAGAAAATGCATAACTGGTACATGATTGATCAACTTTAATAGCAAATTTACATAAATTTGCATATTCAGCAATAGCCATATTGAAGACGCAAAACTGCAGTGCCGTTTGTATGTCCTGTATTAATGTAGAGACTCCAGTAGAACTGACAGTAGTCGGGCGAAAATACTTTTTTTGTCCATTATTGACTTGTATAAATCTTGTATTTTCTTCAATAAAACTAGTAAATCTTACCAAAATCACGAAAATAGTGTTTCTTCGTTTTTTACTGAGAATGTTGCTTTATTTTCATTATGAAAATTATTGCAGTGTAGGATACTTCTATAAGAAATCCGTAATATGTGCTACCCACTTCAGCGCATGAACATCATTTTTTCACACATATCGTCAGCTTCTCGATTTTTCCAAAGATGAGCCAAGGAAAATATCTGTCTGTCAAATATTTCTCTTTTATTCGGGCACGACAATGTGGGGTAGCTGCTGCAGTTTGCAACATTATTGCATGGGGAAAATGCTCTGTCCAGCATTTGCGACCATGAGGGAGTTTTGCAGGCCAGAATGGATGTCATTATCAGCTAAGCAGCCCGGTGAGGAGGTTTCTGAAATGCAGAAAAAAATATGTGCATGACGATATACTCTAGATGACCTGTACAAAGAGAGAAGATGAAGAAGAAAATATAGAATATACACTTCTATTGAGACCTATTGATCCATCATGGGTAACCGTATTCAACTGTTTTTAAGGTCCTATGAAAATAGGATGAGGCTGTTGATAGGTGTACAGGCTCTAGGAAACGTTGTGGGTGAAGGCATACCAGTTCTATATTGTTAATTAAAATATTAAAAGGAGTCTGTGGAGTTATAGGTAGCCAAACATCAATGGGCGCACAATTTACATGGTTTGCAGTAAATTGGACCCTGAAGCCCCTATACTGCATTTGGAACAGGCCAGCCTCAGGTCAGCGTGGGGTCAACAATCCTTAGGCAGCTGAGCAATAGATGAGTTCATTATCTGGCGGGGGTCAATGGCTATAGCAAGAAAATAATATAAACGATTCAGGGAACAATTTACGAATAAACTACACGAAATTTTGTCTTTCCGATAAACTTCATTCACTAAAGAAGACAGCTGCAGCAGATTTCGTATTTCTGTGGCTTATTTGCTGCGTAATGTCCTAAAATTCACTCGCTGAACACTGAGACGCCTCAGCGAAAGCCCACGAAGGAAGGCGCCATTTTGGATTTGCCGGGATCTCGTAAAGATTGGATATGGTGTAAACAATGACAAAATCCGAGAGAGAGCTGGGCGATAATCATGATAATATGAAAAATATTGTTTAACCAATTCAGGATGATACTTTTACCGACTGATTCACATGCAAGTTGAACAGAGATACGTACGCAAGTAGGTAGAAATCCAACACCAAAGTTTTCTATCCAGCACATGTTGGACTCACAAAATTAAACCGGAAATGACGCCAAGATATTCTTACACAGAATTTCATTGGCTACAAGATGGTACTATTGACAGACAGATATGTTCATTGGCTCACCTTCGGAAAAATCGAGAAGCTGACGATATGTATGAAAAAATGACGTCCATGCGCTGAAGCGTGTAGCGCATATTACGAAAGTTGATACGTTCAATTAACGATTTCTTATAGAAGTATCCTACACTGCAATAATTTTCATAATAAAAATAAAGCAGCATTCTCAGTAAAAACAAAAACCAATATTTTGGTAAGATTCCACAAGTTTTATTGAAGAAAATACAAGATTTATACAAGTCAATAATGGACAAAAAACGTATTTTCGCCCGACTACGGGCAGTTTTACTGGAGTCCCTATTGATAGTATGAAAGTTACCTAACCCTAAGTCCTAAACCCGCTTTGACACTCGACTTCATGTACAGTCCTCCCTAACACCACTTTGACACTCGGCTATTCGTACATTCCTACCTAACACCACTTTGACACTCGTCTTCACATACAAGCCTCCCTAACCCTGCTTTGACACTCGACTTCACATACATTCCTCCCTAACACCACTTTGACACTCAACTTCAAGTACATTTGTCCCTAACTCCGCTTTGACACTCGAATTCACATACATTCCTCCCTAACCCCGACTAGAGAAACTACACTTTGGTGGAGAAATAATTTTTTTTATAGCTGAAACGAACCTGAACTTGATAGTATGAAAGTTACCTAACCCTAAGTCCTAAACCCGCTTTGACACTCGACTTCAGGTACAATCCTCCCTAACACCGCTTTGACACTCGGCTACACGTACATTCCTCCCTAACACCGCTTTGACACTCGTCTTCACATACAAGCCTCCCTAACCCTGCTTTGACACTCGACTTCACGTACATTCCTCCCTAACACTGCTTTGACACTCGACTTCACATACATCTGTCCCTAACACCGCTTTCACACTCAACTTCCCATACATTCATCCCTAACACGACTTTGACAGTCAACTTCATATACATTCCTCCCTAACACCGCTTCGACACTCGAATTCACATACATTCCTCCCTAACCCCGATTTGACAAACTACAGAGTTCGGTGGAGAAATAAGTTTTTTATAGCTGAAACGAACCTGAACTTGATAGTATGAAAGTTACCTAACCCTAAGTCCTAAACCCGCTTTGACACTCGACTTCACGTACAGTCCTCCCTAACACCGCTTTGACACTCGGCTACACGTACATTCCAATCCTAACACCGCTTTGACACTCGTCTTCACATACAAGCCTCTCTAACCCTGCTTTGACACTCGACTTCACGAACATTCCTCCCTAACACCGCTTTGACACTCAACTTCAGATACATTTGTCCCTAACACCGCTTTGACACTCAAATTCATGTATATTCCTCCCTAACCCCGATTTGACAAACTACAGACTTTGGTGGAGATATAATTTTTTTCATAGCTGAAACGAACCTGAACTTGATAGTTATGAAAGTTACCTAACCCTAAGTCCTAAACCCGCTTTGACACTCGACTTCAGGTACAGTCCTCCCTAACACCGCTTTGACTCTAGGCTACACGTACATTCCTCCCTAACACCGCTTTGACACTCGTCTTCACGTACATTCCTCCCTAACACCGCTTTGACACTCGACTTCACATACATTTGTCCCTAACACCGCTTTCACACTCAACTTCCCATGCATTCATCCCTAACACGACTTTGACAGTCAACTTCATATACATTCCTCCCTAACACCGCTTTGACACTCGGCCACACGTACATTCCTCCCTAACACCGCTTTGACACTCGTCTTCACATACAACCCTCCCTAACCCTGCTTTGATACTCGACTTCACGTACATTCCTCCCTAACACCGCTTTGACACTCGTCTTCACATACAACGCTCCCTAACCCTGCTTTGATACTCGACTTCATGTACATTCCTCCATAACACCGCTTTGACACTCAAATTCACGTACATTTGTCCCTAACACCGCTTTGACACTCGAATTCATGTATATTCCTCCCTAACCCCGATTTGACAAACTACAGACTTTGGTGGAGAAATAATTTTTTTCATAGCTGAAACAAACCTGAACTTGATAGTTATGAAAGTTACCTAACCCTAAGTCCTTAACCCGCTTTGACACTCGACTTCACGTACAGTCCTCCCTAACACCGCTTTGACACTCGGCTACACGTACATTCCTCCCTAACACTGATTTGACATTTGTCTTCACATACAACCCTCCCTAACCCTGCTTTGACACTCGACTTCACGTACATTCCTCCCTAACACCACTTTGACACTCAACTTCACGTACATTCCTTCCTAACTCCGCTTTGACTCTTGACTTCACGTACCTTTCTCAACATGATAGTTACGAAACGTACCTAACCCGAAGTGTCATCCTGATTCCTCCCTAACCCCACTTTGACAGCGGACTTCACATACATTCCTCCCTAACACTACTTTGACACTCGACTTATTTCATTTTGATAGCTGAAATGAACCTGACCCTAACCCCTATCCTGATTCCTCCCTAACACCGCTTTGACACTCCACTTCATGTACATTCCTCCCTAACACTGCTTTGACACTCGACTTGATGTGCATTGACTTGATGTACATTGCTCCCTAACACCAGTTTGACTCCTGACTTCACGTACCTTCTTCCCTAACAGCGCTTTCACACTTTTCACATACATTTTTCCCCAACACCGCTTTGACACTTCAGTTGAAGTACATTCCCTTCTAACACCGCTTTCACAGTCAACTTGACGTACCTTCTTGACTAACACCACTCTGACACTTTACATGTACATTCCTCCTTAACACTGCTTTAACTGTCAACTTGATGTACATTCCTCCATACACTGGCTTTGACACTGAAGTTGAAGCACATCATTCTCCCAGTATGTTTCAACATTTCATCTGAGGTACACTTTGGTGGAGAAATTATTTGATTTCGATTGCTGAAATGACCATGAATGTAAAAGTTACTAATGATACATAACCCTAAGTCCTATCCCAATTTGACAGTAGACTTCACGTTCACTGCTCTCCAACACTGCTTTGACAGTTGACTTCACATACATTTCTTCCCGACACCGCTTTGACACACGACTTGAGGAACATGTGTAATGTTCCTGTTTGTTGGATTTCTACGAAAAGTTAAGTTGATGTGATACATGTAAGCCATTCAGGTTCTGTAAGTTAGTAATAAGTTGAAACTTCATTTACAGTTGAAAAGTGCAAAGCTGAAATTGTGTACATATGTTTTATTGCTTCTTTTCAGAAGACATTGGTGATGGTGGTGTGCAATACCTCTGTTTTTACCAGTCCATCATTTTGAAAGGGTTGGAAGAAATATGGCATATTGAAGTTCACATGTGCAAACACAACGTGAATAGACACATCATTTACACATACAAGTTGATAGGCAGACAAGATGGCTAAATTGAAGATTTTTGTCCTCCTCCTTTTGACTGCATCCTTGATTAAAATTTTTACATCTGTGGAGGATCTTGGAAAAGAAATATGGGATTATATTTCTGAAAGAATAAATGCAGACGGCATGAAAGTGCCATGCATAATTTTGACTGGCAGCAATGTTTGGAGAGGTGAAATGCAGCCCAGAGTTTGGCAATATTTGACACCTCGATTATTGCTCTGGGATCCTTTGACTCAGTATTCTTGGATACAGGAGAAGATATACTGCCCACATGATGGAAGCGAACTCCATATTATAACCCTTTTTGATGTTGAAGTACAGGTATATTACTGCCTTAACGTTACTTTATTAATGGAATAGACCTGCATGCAGGTTTGAAAGCATACAAAAATGTTTAGTGTTTTGAAATAAAAAAAATATGGCAGTGGAGTATTCCATGAAGTAAGAGGGTTGCAGCCAGCAATGAGCACTGCCTCAGGGGATATTGTATGGGTGCTCCAATGTTAAAATGTAAGAATAGAGTTTTTGGTTTAGCTGAAATGCACATGGACATGTTTACATACAAAGTTTCCTTAAGTTGTCAGTGGATGATTATGAAAGCCGCTACACATGTTTTTTTTTATCACAGGAGGATGAACGTGTGTTATTTGTGAGATTAAATATTAATACTGGAATAAAACTGCTTTGACAGTCCATTTGACAGTATGTTATTTCATTTAGTGTAAATGTGGGTGGAATGTACATGTATCGTCATCTGGGATATAAATTAAGCCTGACAAAATATTTGGGAGTATAGCTGCTATATTCCATTTAATGTGAGTGCCCATACACTGTGCCATCATGGAAAGCATAGAGAAATAATGTCGTTTATAGACTGTCGCTTTATGAAACATACATATCTGATGAAGTGTCGCTTTAAAAAATATACATCGCTTTCAAAGTGTCGTTTTTAGACTGTCGTCATCTTACAAGTAAGAATGGCCCTGACCATATTTCTAAGCATGGCTGTATGATTCAGTGAAAGTGTCGTTATACAGTGTCGTTGTGGGAGGAGAATAGTCCTGGTACCTCACATGTGTCGTTTTAACACTGTCGTCTTATGGAGCATCCATACACTGTGCCATCATGGAAAGCATAGAGAAATAATGTCATTTATAGACTGCCGCTTTATGAAACATACATATCTGATGAAGTGTCGCTTTTAGACTGTCGCTTTAAAAAATATACATCGCTTTCAAAGTGTCATTTTTAGACTGTCGTCATCTTACAAGTAAGAATGGCCATGACCATATTTCTAAGCATGGCTGTTCTTAGATGATTCAGTGAAAGTGTCGTTTTACAGTGTCGTTCTAGAAAATCGTTGTGGAAGGAGAATAGTCCTGGTACCTCACATGTGTCGTTTTAACACTGTCGTCTTATGGAAGGGGTAATGCCCCTGTCGAGAGAAACTACATAATATACATATCTTTCAAACTGTCATCTTTCACGGTGAGGCCGTTGTTAATTAATTCTTTGTTTCTCGTAACCTTGCTTTTGAAAATAGACATGCTGAGGGCGATAATTATTAATTATTACCTAGCGAGAGAAAAAAATAAAATACTAAAACAAAACTTGGGATGCAAAATTTGAAATATAAAACCTTTTACTGGACTAGATTTATCAAACAAAACCTCTGCTAGAGGAACAGTGACCTGCTAATTAAATGAATAATGCATACATAATAACCATTAAAAAGAAATCACAGATCACAATCCATACCATAGACATGACTCTTTGACATAAAATACATTATGTGAGGTGTCATATATGGAGCTAATTTAGAACTGGTTTCCATCAGATTAGTACTGGCTAACAATATTAAATCAGCCTTCACCAAAGCAACCATAAATAGTAATAATATTAATCCTATTTTTTTAGGATTCATAAATTTTACTATAATACAGCTGTCCTAAGCAAGTCACTGGTCAACAACAACAACAACAGCTTTGGTCTAATCACGATGCCTTCTTCTGATTTTCAGAGTCAGTCAAGACTTGGAAGAGAAGTCTTTCTTCTCTTCCAAGTCCGCCACTGTGGATCTTGATCCATGGCACTGAGTGATTTATAGATTTATAGAATTTATTTGCTGATTACAAGCGCCCATAAGGCAGGAGAATCATCGACGGAAGTTTCAAATCTGCCTTGGAAAGAAAACGCTCGATGACAGAGCTGGCGGTCGTCTTTTCAGAGAATAGGAAAGTTGTGAATTTAACATAAAACTGACCGTTTGTTGAAGCTATCGTGGCTCCGTTGGCCAAAATCATTTTGATCAACACCAGGATGAATGCGATCAACCATGCGGACATTTCTAAATTCATTGCGCGGTGTACGAGGAACGAAAGGGGTGTATGATGAACATACTTCCGTTTGATTTGAGAACTCCGCGTGCAAATCGATATCTAGTTTGCAGACGAATAGTTATACTTCTTCACTTCTCAATGCATATTTCGTTAGATTACATTGTGGATGTTCAGTTTGTTGTTATTTACTGTTTTTGCGATCAGACAAACTACGGAATTCAGACCACAGAATTTCCTTCCGGAGCTTCGACTGGAAAACATAATGACGTAGCTTAGAGGATTCCCAAGAAAGTTTGCCGTTTCATTGGTCAGTTTATGGGGAATCCCTTGAACTGCACAACAGGTGGCGCTGCAGTGCCCTTCGAAGGCATGGTACAAAGAGACGGCTTTACGAAACTTGTTACGACAATCTCGGTATTTTACGAGCAATTTAATCACTGGAGAGCGCTGCTTCGCGAAATCAGAACTCATTATAGGCATTTTTTTCAGGGATCAGTACCAATAATTAATACAATGCGTAATTATTGCTTGCAAATATACTGATGCGGGCGGGTTACGGGAAACGAACCATTAATTAACAGCGGCCTGAGTGTCCACACACTGTGCCATCATGGAAAGTATACAGAAATAATATCATTTTTAGACTGTTGCTTTATGAAATATAAATATCTGATGAAGTGTCGTTTATAGACTGTCGCTTTATGAAATAAACATATCTGATGAAGTGTCGCTTTTAGACTGTCGCTTTAAAAATATACATCGCCTTCAAAGTGTCATTTTTAGACTATGGTTCTTCTCTTACAAGTAAGAATGGCCCTGACAATATTTCTAAGCCTGGCTAGATGATTCAGTGAATGTGTCGTTTTACAGTGTCGTTATAGAAAATCGTCCTGGGAGGAGAATAGTCCTGGTACATGTACCTTACATGTGTCGTTTTAACACTGTCGTCTTATGGAAGGGGGTAATGCCCCATATCGAGACAAACTACATAATATACATATCTTTCAAAGTGTCGTTTTTACACTGTCGCCTTACAAAGAGGGGTAATTAATAGCCCAATCTCGTGCTCCCTTACATGGAGTATGGACCTCATTTTACATGTACATGTCTTATGGCTCTGTTATAGTAATACCAGGCCAGCTTGTTTCTTGAACGAGGCAGGTACACTCTTCAGGACTTCGTCTTCCACCCACTGTGGGGCTGTGGAAGGTACTCCACCCGGCTGTTGGAACGGTGCTGAGGTCGGCGGTGTGTCACGTGGTGATGGTGGTGGTGGTGGTGGAGCAGAGAGGGTTTTGTATTGGTCCATGAACGTCATGTACCGCTGAAGCGTCTCATTGTACCGTTGTACTTTCTCACTATCGCTTAACCCCGGTCTCTGTAAGATCTGTTGCATCTCTCCATCGAGGGTGTTTATCGTCTTCACCGTAGAAGGGACAGGGTAGGGCGATTGGAGGTTTTGAAGGAGCCGAGGTTCGACGAGGACCATTTTTTTCGTGTGGTTCATTGTCGGCCGAAGAGTCCACCCAATACTGGACCCAACACGGAAGCGGCCAACGGTGCTAAGATAGCCCCGAGAAATCCGCCTTGCTGTAACACTTTTTTCTTTTGTGTTTGAGACACTCGCTTCTGGACTAAGGTTCTTAGACCTGTCTTATGCTTGGCCAACTTGGTCTTCTGAGCCGGAGTCAGTGGTACGTTGCCTTTTAAGATGTTGAGTCCAATCTCGCACAGACAGCACACAAGAGCAGGGTCTGCACCGCGTACAATGGTTCGGACTAACTCGGGTGTGGCCGTCTTCAATACACGGAGCGTGGGAGCGTGCTTCCGTACTCGCGCAGACATCCTGTACAACTAATGCTAGAACCCACAACTCTGCTCTTTTTATCTACTTCAGAGAACACAATCCTGCTGTGGTATTCATTCTTTTTTATTATCCCCATCATCAAAACACACACACACACACTCCAGCTGGGGGAGCCACTGTAGGTGTGTTTACATTATTTTTGAATGTACACGTGGTGAGTCTCTCCTGGAAAGATGCCGGTCCGTAGTCGAAGGTGGTCGGGGGTGGTTTGCTTCAGGTCGAAGAGCATATACCCGTGCCGAGGGGTTGTGGCATCTTTAAAGGCTTCCAAGGCAAACGGTGTGCGGCCGGGATACATCTGTCTCGCCAGGTGCAGCAGTTGAGTGGTATCTCTCGGGTTTTTGAAGACCACCATGTAGTGGGCATTTAAGCCGATGTTCTTTGTTTTTACTGAACAGATTCTGCACAATGTAGATGATGCTGAGCCGTCGATGGTGGCTGCCTTTGGTAAAGAGTTGGGTGACCCGCGCATCCGTTTCCGCCATGAGATCATCCAGAACCACCAAGGTGTCGGGTTCCAAATCGGCCAGGTTGGGTAGGCCTTCCACGAACGTGATGTGGGGCATTGCTGCATACGCTTCCTGCCATTCTCCGTAACACCACACGACTCTGGCAATGGGTGGAGTGATCATGCTGTCGGCATGTTGAAGGAGCTTCCTGACGAAGTGCGTTTTGCCGGAGCCCGTCGGTCCTGCGATGACGCAGGTGAAGGGATGCTGCCACCGAGGGTCCATGGTTGGAGGTGTATCCGCTGTCGTGGTAACCCGCTCCTGTAAATTTGGTACGAGTGAACTGGAGTGGTGGTGGTGGTGGGCACAACGTCGGTTGTCGTTGTCTGTTCACGTTCAGGGATGATGATGGGGGTGATGGGTACAACGTGGGTCGTCGTCGTTGTCGGTTCACTGTGAAGGATGAAATCTGGTGGGGGTTCAGACGTAGTGGATGTACTTGGTGTAAGTGTGGAGCTTACACTCGTTGTGGCTTGTACACGGGGTGTGGCGGTGGTGGTGACTGGGCTGGATACGACTGGTGCTCTCTGTAGACCGGTTTCACTGATGGCTGGTGTTCTCAGTTGGTTAAGATTTCAACCCCACACCCAGCCCATTACATGCCCCCTCACATAGGCTTTACTTTGATACCTCACTCGACCCCACTGGACCAGTAGTCACTCCCCTAGCTCCAACACGGCTATTTCCATATCCTTGGACCACACGAGTTATCTCCCTTGCGTCAATGTGTGCAGATGGCGCTACGGTGTACGCCGTGCTATGGAAAGGGCATCCCCACATCATCCTGGAGCAGCCATTTTCTTTGTTTACGTTTTGCGGAGATACACGGGACAATAAACACTCGACCCTAGGGTGGTACAGATGCTAGACTGATCCTATTAACATGGTACAACACCTATAGATTATGTTTATTACTATTATATGGCTTAGAGGTTTTTCTGAGGGTAATATGAGGGTTTTTTCTCCCCGTGACGTCCCACCGCCTCGTTTGCTCCCTTGCGCCGTCTAAAAACACCGCCATCTTACAAGTAATTAATTAAAATTAATTAATTAATTCATTTATTTATTTGAAATACTAGTACCCATCCTCCGTATGGCAGAACTGTACAACCCAGAACAAGTCTAGACATGCCTTGATCACGTGATCGTCATTGGGAAACCCCCACTGGGGAATCCCCCGCCGCACTTCCGCCGCAAATTTTACCCGGGGGGAACAAAAAAGTAGGTCAAGTTGACTTGTAATCAGTAGACACTACTACTGACGTCACAGCTGGAATTGACAGGAGAGCGATTTTCACCTTTCAAACGGCAATATCTCGCCAACCAGACTGCACAAAATTATGAAAAAAATATCATTATTTTCAGAATCGAAAGGACTATTTTTTTTATATTTTTGACCTCAGAGCGTTTGGGTTGACCTTTAAACCCTATTCACTCACTCGTCAGCGTATATAATAGGGTTAATACCGATGCCCGTCAAGAACCCCACGCGTATTGAAGATCAATTAGCGATTAGCACGCAGGGGTAAAACCATCTTCATTTTATCCAGCCAATTTCTACGTTCCCACTTCGAACCTGCCTTGATTTATCTGACTCCTTCAGTGTTCAAAATCCGAGGTGTAAATTTCACCTTCTACCGGCAGAAGAACCAATCAGAACGTACACATCGATTGCGAGTGAAGGTCAGTGAAGTCACGTAGAGTGATATCATCCTCTATTAGCAGCGTCTTTCCTCCTAATAAGGTGCCCACAATTTAGGTCAGCCAATCAATAACGCTCTTGTGCGACCCATTTCGAATTTCAAATGCTTTCGAGGTCAGTGACGTCTCGTGTCTATTTATAAGTTATTTGAACATTGAAGGGGTCCAGATAAATCAAGGCAGGTTCGAAGTGGGAACGTAGAAATTGGCTGGATAAAATGAAGATGGGGTAAAACGGCTTCGACTGATTCCTTAATTACTATAGTAACAGCTTCGAGGCAGCGCAAAAGTGAAAAAAGGTCAATCTAGTACTCTTCATGAGCCATTAGTTTCCATATTCGCTGTACTTATACCAAGTACAAATTTTCGGAAATTATCGAAAAACGATAAAATATACAAAAACCACAATATAATTACAAATCATATAACTAAGCTATGAATGGTCATATTCTGATCAATGAAATATGCTCATATTCAGTATGATTTCAAATTGCCTAATATTTGTGCTGCGCATAATTAATACATCGTTATTGCGCATGTTTTATTTCAACTTCTGTTGATGTTTTTATGCGGCAAATAGCAACCAGCGACTTGGCCGGCGGAATCGTAGATTGAACATCTAAGGGACAGGCCGTGATATTGGCTGCAGGCTAGGATATCTTATGTTGATTTATAAGTAGATGTACTTATATCTAATTGATGTGATAACTCTGAAGTACGATTGTAAATGACAACAGTAATTGTTGAAAATTGGAATAGGCCTATACTAAATTATAATGGCAGTGAGCTGAAATATGTTCAGGTACGTGATCTTATTGTTTGATTCGCCACATCTCATTCTGTGACATGCCAGTGGCTTTCACCGCTGTCATAGTTTCGCTTCAGAACCCAGTTGCAGTTTTGATTAACGAGTATCACTCGCGCGCACATCGATTGCGCAGCTTCCTTTGGGCATATCCGGTTTACATGTACACTTTATTTAAGTTTGTTCGTGTACTTTATATTTACGTTAAATTTAACGTCTTCACTTCCTATCGTTATTTGTTAAAAAAATATTTATAAAAATAAAAAAAAAATAACTTTATATATAGGCCCTATTTATTTCGTTTTATATATATTTACAAAGGTTTTAACTATATATTTGTGTTTGACAATATTTTCACAAACGGCGACTTTATATTTTGGTTTTAACTCTATATATTTGTCGTTGACAATATTGTCACAAACGGCGCCTCATACATAATGGGTATTCTTACGAAACAAAAGAGGAAATTTGATTGGCCCATTCATGTACTCGCATTAACGATAATGCGTTTATATGACAACAACAATGGCTTCATCAATTTGACGTCAGATGAGGTGATTTGGGTTTTTCGGAATAATACCTTTTAATACTTATTCTTTTCTCATTTACGTACAGGTAAAGGGAGAGCATTCTTGTTAATCTACGCCTTCACTCTGGTGATGGGACATCCAGTGAAGAATTTCAGCCATAACATGATCGTGATGTCCGAGAGCGCCACCTGTGGGCAATCAATAGCATACAATCAAACAAAGGATATCGTCAATGCGGCTATGGCACCGATGTTAGGTAAATGAACACTGGGGGGATTTCGGCTGTTTCAGGCATAAGGCAATTTGTTTTAAAACATATATTGGAAATTATCAATTCGATCATATATATATATGTGATTATTTTTCTATACATCGTGAAATTATCGATTCTAATATTTTCAATATCAAGATGCACAATATTCGGCATCACAACATCAGTAGTAAAAAAAGGGGATCTTTACGCAAAGTAGCATGCGCAGGTTCGGAATCAGGATCGGAAGCGACGTCATTACTAGAAATAACGTCATTACTGGAAGTAACATTTTATCATCTGAAGTAAGGTAATCACCGGAAGTTACGTAATCGCCGGAAGAGACATAGTCAGCGGAAGCGACGTAATCCCTGGAAGTGACGTTGCGCAGGGCGTAGGTTCACATTCAGGGTGGAGGTGGCGTAGCAGGAGTAAGAGGATGAGAAGTTGTAAAACCGGTTTGGGAATCATAATCAGGGCGCAAGAGCAAACCATTCAACCAATCAGAATCATGTATATAGCCCACCTGTTTTTTCACGTTTTTTCATAATTTGTTGAGAATCGCTGACAAAGTTTGATCACATACATGTATTTGTAAAGAATCGCCTCCACATCTAAGTATATGATGATAAGACAGAAGGATTTAGCATTCCATTCCATATTGATGTGGACGAATACTATGCACTATGACTTGAATTCTATTGGCAGCATCACGATAAGGGGAGGTAACTCAAATTTTATTTTGAAGATTACAACTATATCTAAGGCTATATCATATTCAACCGTTTAGGATCAGGGTAATTACTCAAGTATCTCAACGACATCATGCTGACGTCATCAAAAAGGAAGTATGGTTATATATTCAACTTCGGCAAATTTTTAAGAGTTAATCTATATCCCATTTACTATAAACCTAGGAACAAAAGGAAGCGACACTACTAATAATAATATAAAAGATTTGTTAAACAACATAGGTAAAAGATGTAGTATAATGTGTTACGTGTTTCATTGATCAACGAAATATATAACATTTCAGCACAAGATATAATAACAGACTTTTTTTATTAAAAACGACATTTATGTGAAATTTTAATGAATATAGTATTAATTTACTTATGTTTATTCTTATGTTATTCACCATGTTTTTAATCTTCTTCCTGTCTTTTCTATCCACTGGTTGAAAACTTACCTGAGAAACATTTCTGCTTAAGGGATTTCTCGTAATCTATAACATACAGTTTGAAGTCGTTGTCTTCAAAATCTCGCCATGTATATAATAATTTTGTCCACCATTTCGCCACTTGATCAAAATACACTTGACATAAAATTCTTCTTCATCGCTGGAATATAACTTTCCTTGGTCACTTCACCTAATATATCTTCATCATAGCCTCGTTTATTCTCTCCTCGACTTCCGCGCTATAAGCGTTTCCGGCTGGTTTTTCGAACATATCTTTTCAATCATTGTATTCATCTCACTTAGTAGTTGATCAGTTCCTCTAGTATGAATACTTTCTAAATAATTACTATCATAATCTGAAGAGTATTTTGTTTTACGCCGTTCCATTCCATCTCCTAGTTGATGGATCATCTGTCCCTGGCCCTTTAAAGCTCTTCGTCTTTCACTTCTTTTCTCCCATCTGTACAATTCGTTCAATCTATGTGGGTTTTGACTTGTCGATGTAACATTCTGTAGTAGATTTTTCTTCGACTTTTGATGTTTCTGCGAATTCGGTTTGGGTTCGATAAATACATATTCATATAGGAGTCCAGTCTGCTAGAAGGAATACGACGACCTCATAATGAAATTTGTTGCTGGTCGATGGAATTATTGAAAAGAAGCAGATACTGACAATTCAGCCAATATATCTGGAGATCTTACCTTGATAGAATTATTATATTATATATATAACTTGATAAATATTTTATAAATAAATATAAATAGTTACATTATCCCTTGGTAAACAAGGCAGCTCGGAGACTGCCGATTTTCAGGAGGAATCGCTGCGGTCCAGAATGGAAGTATCCGACCTGTTCTGTATATATTGTTCTGGTATGCATTCAGACGTGTTCGAAATTATCCAACATGTATGTTAATCCTGTTCTGTTATTTACTCAGCTGTGTTGCATCCGGTCTGTACTGTAATGTTATTATGTTTATTGTTCAGGTGTGTTGGGAAGTATCCGGCAAGTACTGCTGGCGCTCCAAGTCTTCGCCCAGGCCATGAGAAATGTGTTCTCGTCCCTGAAACGAGCAGTCGAAGAAATAGGTAACTCATTCAAGATTGTTCGCAGTCACGATAACCGTTA
Organism: Hanleya hanleyi; assembly: GCA_036873755.1. Taxonomy (NCBI): domain Eukaryota; kingdom Metazoa; phylum Mollusca; class Polyplacophora; order Lepidopleurida; family Hanleyidae; genus Hanleya; species Hanleya hanleyi. Next base: position 24,414 of record JAVTVY010013518.1, read on the forward strand.
GTTAACGTGAGGTTGATAATATTAAGAACACTTAGAACATTGGGAGCTGAACAGAAGCTTGTAAGCTTGGAAATCGAAATTCAGTCCCACTTCTCTTGTTTATTAAGTCTGAGACATGACAACAGTGAATAGTCAAATCGAAAGATGTTTAACTCCCAACTCGGGGGAGTGTGTATGTGTGTGTGACTGGGGAAGGGAGTATCCGTTGTAATGGAGGTTTGAAGCTTTCTGTGCTATATACTTGGGTCAAGCTCTACAAGAAAATGTACAAAAGTCAAAGATAGCCTCTATGATGACGTCACAGCCACTTGTGTTAATGTTATGCCATTTTAGTCAAGAAAAAATGGGGAAAAGTGAGTACCAAAGACTGACAACACGTCTTTCTGAGGACATCACGTGGCCGCCATTTTGAATTGCCCCTGATCCTTTGTATCTAGGATTATGCAAATAATCTCAAAATAACGCCATTAAGATTCGCGGAAAAGTCATAAAGTTTCTGCTCTCTTATTGTCTCTGTTCCGAAGCTGCAGTTAAAAGCTTGATAGGGGTGGGGTATGATTCCCCCACGCCCCGCCCCGCCCAACTTCACTTTTCCAGATAGGGTTAACGAAATGTGACGAGTTTTATATTTCACCCATAGAATTTCAGAGCAATTGATCAAATACTGCAATTATCATTTTCTCTCAAGTGATTCGTTTGTTAACAGCTCTTACTCAACTAGTTTGGTATTGTTTATTTTTCCTCAGGTGAAGCCTGTTTGAAAATCACTCCGATTTCGCCACGTTACCAAGTTATGATATCACGCGTGATCGGACATTCTCGCGTTTTCACGCGTTATCTCGCGAATACTTATAGCGGATCGTCAGGTGACATTCGGATATTCTATTAGAGTCGGTATATTGAATAATTTGTTTCCGCCATGTTTTCTCGGCGTCTTCAACACATCACCCAGATTCCACAATCACCAATCTCACGTTCGGCTATTTCCGTATATGACAGGAACCTACCTTTTCACACTGAACGCTATCATCTCTAGCAGTGGTTCGTCTTACAAATCGGTACCATGGCAGAATATGGGCTTGGAATGGCGAAAAGACCAGTGCTAGTCACAGGTTGCGCTCTTTGATCTTAGCTGTGCTTGAGCCGTTTTCACAGCGACCACCAACTCCCTCGTATTACGATAGCCGCCATGTCGTGTATCTTTGTCCAGTTGCGAATGCGTAGTGACTCAAAAAATGGTGTCTACCGTAATATGGGGGACGCGGGAGTCGCTGTGAAAACGGTCCGAGTACAGCTAGTCACTATCCCTGGAAATTTTAATAAAAGCGACAAGCGTGGAAGGGAAGAGTCCGCTTCCAGAAAATAACTCGTAAGGAGCATCAGGATGAACATTTATATGGTACGGGTTTTACTACACGAAGATCAACGAAAGCGACCTGTGACTATCAACCACATGCATTGTTGAAAGGGTGTGCCCACTTAGATTTCGAGAACATAGTACAGTCGGACTACCACTTTTTAGGTCCTGAAAAGTCAGCGATCAATTTCGCGGTCATTGGGTTCTGATGCTACATCGCACGTGATCTCAGGCTCCGTCTAGCTAATTTTCTCACACTGTTGTACGGTCACGATGTTGATAGTCCAGGCGAAGTATGCAAAACATGCGCGGTAGCATCTCCGGAGAAGCAGATGCTGTTACGACCGGCTTTATCCAATCAGTTTTGTTGTGACTAAATATAACTATCACACGGTCCCAGCCTCATTGTGTAAACGTTTGGGTTCGTCACTAACTCAGCTGTTGGTCTGATCTGTCTTCGCAAACTAACGCAGAAAATGAAATATACCAATATTCATGTTTAGATCCAGTTCTAGCCACAACTGTTCCTATTAATAATGCCTACGGTTGATAGTCATAAGCGACGTGTATGGATCTCCGTGTGCTATAACCCGTAACGTATAAATATTCTCTTTCATGCTCCTTACCGGTTGTTTTCTAGCAGCTAGTTCCTTCTCCTCCACACCTGTCGCTTTTATAAAAATTTCCCGGCGCTGGTGATTTGCATAACCGAGTATATTCAAGATGGCGACCACGTGAGGTACCAGAAAAGTTATGTTTTTGTCATAGCTCTTCAAAATGTCTGCTTTTTCGCGATGGAAGGTGGGCAACAACTATTTTATTTCATGTCACATTAATATTTACTCATGTATCATGCAGTTTTCGTGGAGAAATTGCATGAATAAAAAATTCGGAAAATCTGACCGAAAAATCGACCAAAAAATGTCGTTTTTGAAAACGGATTTTTTTAACATTTTCTTGTAGAGTTTGACCCAAGGGTATTGTGTTGTTAGTTTCAACGCCCTAGCTCAAGAGATAAGAACAATAATTAGGGGTCATTTCGCCGCCCCCCCCCACCTAGGCCTGGACAGGTCCCCAAAAGCCATGGCCAGACAGGGTTAAAACCACACTGCCTGACTTCTCAATCTTGTTAACCCTTCAGGCTCCGCGATCAAGTCTGCAATGTTGTGGCTGGTGAGCATTGTGACCGTTTGTAACGAGAAAATGGGAGAACCATACCGGAAATGTAAAAGTGCTTTTGCAACTGCCGTAAAAGACTGCAGGTAAGATTCTAATAACAGTCTCCAGTGATCATGGATATCACTCAGCTCTCTAACTCCCCACATGTTGTACATGCTCACATAATGTTCTGCATCTTTACAACAACAGATGGTTTGTGATGACACAGAATAACAGCCATGATTGTGAGTTTGAGCGCAGTACTTTATGGATGGATTTTATATGATTTTAATATCTTAAAGAGAGAAATATAGACGGCCGGTTGAAGCGCTTTTTCGTGTCAAGTATATGGATCCACTTAGGCGCCCACCTATGACATCATGTCGGAAAAAACAATATTGTTTAACCAGGAAACTCGTTGAAATGCATACCACCACCCAGCTTTGTAGAAGTCGCCTGGACACTTGCCTGATAATCGCTGATCGTTAGTTTTTTTCAGCAAACTTGGCCCGCCGACAATCATTGTCAAAGGGTGAAAGGGTTCAGTACTCTCGGCCTCGCCAAGATCTTCGTTCGGGGCTTGTATGTCTCGTTCGTGTTTGTCACAAAAGTACTATAATGTTACAATGAACATTGTGTTATGCAATTGGATTTACCCTTGTGTACCAAACCACTACTATTGTGTATCACTGAAGTACCAGGTTTTAAGAGTATGACAAAGTATGGAGGCCTGATTAAATTTTTATCAGAAAATCTGATGGGAAGTTAAAAGATCCCTGCATTTTGCCAGTGATATAAGCGACCTTAAACACACTTAACACTGAAACATAGAAGACTGATTACATGTCGTCTTTAAGACCCCAAAGAAGTGGCGTGATAAAGTCAAAGGAAACATGCTAACTCGCCCAATCTAATAATGGGTACTGAGATCATCATCCACCAATGTCTAAAGTTATAATTAGCAGGTAAATTACTTGAGTCAATATAAAAATAAGAAAAAGACAGCCTCGGGAGATTTAGAAAAGCCACGATGCTGACAAGAAGCCTTAAAGCAATAATGTGGACTGTATGTGACGTGTCGTGTCGACGTGTAAAACTAGCAAGTTTTTTTCAGACTCCATAGCATGATAAAGAACCAAAACTAGCATGAGATTGCGGTAAATATGGGAGAGCACAGAGGGCTAATATTTTAAGGAATTTAGGATGTTTGGGAGAACACATCTTCGTGAAAAGCGGTTTCGCATTGCATGAGTATCTCAGATCAGCGTTCCCAGTTTAGGTGGAATAGTTCAGAAGGGACGTATTACAACACATATAAGGGAAGTGGGAAGAGGTGCCGACATACTGACTGCGTCACATGACTTCACAGAATAGTCTTCTGGTTAACCTATTCTAAAGCACATACCAAGAATCTAACGATTCGTGATATGTGTTGTATCTCAGGTGCGCTTTTATTGTACCTGTTCATGTGGCAACTTGGATGATATGACCACACGGCCCCTAGCACCGGCATAAGCGGTAGTTTCGTAATATTTGTTGTCCTGCGTTATTTGCATGGCCTTGCACGTTGTTTGTAAGGATGATCTATGTAAGCAACTTTGCTTTAGGCAACGAATTTTCTTTCGCCTATTTTATTGAGTACAGAGAATAAATATGGATGCTAATATCGCCGTTGTGTAGAAACGCAACCGCAAACTAGAAGTAAAGAGAAAAACATCGACCATGTATCATGTTGATTCTTGGCTGTCGAATACGCTGACAGATCTCTTATATTACCTCCTTCACACGGGTAAAAGTAATTTTTCTCAAGTGGATCACCATAGGTTTAATTAAAAAAAAATCCCTAGATTTTCTGTTGTCTGATTTTAAGAAAAAAAATATTTCGTTCTTCGTCCTCTATGGTATGACGCTAGACGCTATCTTCGAATTTCGTAACCGAACTCTGATTTATCCCGCTCGAAGGAATGTTGAGAAGGCTCCGAAGAGCACTGATCGGGAGACACTTCGGAATGGAATATAAGGCAGGATTCGTCGGTCTGAACGATTAGCCCAATTCCTTTCTGCTCATTGAATTGACTTCGTTCTCATAATATTTGATTCATTCGACGGTACCCAAAATTACCATTTCGCGAGTTGCGCGAAAATCAAGAAGCACTTCACCTTTATGTCACTGCTTTCAGTCTACACTGGGGAGCCACATTATTGTTGAATATTTTTACCTCTGTGGAGAAAAAATACCACAGAGGTAAAAGTAAATTTATTCCTGAAGATTGTCGCTGAAGTCACGAAGCTGCCCGCTCCCACTGATAGCCGCTCACGGAGGGCAACCAAAACGCAACCATCCCAACCCCGTTCTCATTCATGCGGCCAAGCACATGGGTTCCGTGTAGACAAAGGAAGGTAAGAAACGAAGAATTATGTCTTCCACAGGACCCAGCAAGGCGTAATTTACAAGGGAAAGTTCAAGCAGGTGTTTTCGAACACTGATCAGAAATCAACTTCTGGATCCATGACCTTATGGATCATCCTAGGAATTCTGGTGCCATAGTTTATGTCTTTCTCGGACGTGTTTGGCGAAACTTACGTTTTGCAGCGAGACAGCAATTCCAATTGTCAACCGTGGTTATGGATTAGATATTAAGAGAACAAAGTCAATTAAACGCAACATTTAAAGTCTCGTTTCTGACCGTTCTTGTTTCCATGAAGCACAAAGTAGATCTAGGCGATCAGACCGGCGATTCCCATCAATCGTCATTCACGACTCATTCAACCTCACCCACCGACAATCCACGGTTCACGACGCTTTCTCAACAAACTGTTGGGCAGGCCAAATCAGAGATCGAATATTACAAAATGGTAAACAACAAGGACAGCCTTCGCTGACGAGCTTTGGATTACCCGTCCTCCATGACCGTCATCGGTCCAACGTGTTACGGGGAAACATCTTGGGTGGTGTCAGTTATAGGCGAAAACGGGCGTATCAACCATTTTAAGACGCATATGGTGTTGTGTGTCAGAGACGAAAATATTCGATTGAAAAATGTTACCTGCGTTTCTGGCATCCCGCATGACATCGAGGGGGCGGATTATCTCGAATCCGACCGGACCAACTTTGCCGCACTAGAACATTGGATAGGGGTTGAAAACCAAGAAAAAATAATCGCCCACTTATGTAACAGCGGCTGGCATCACATAAATTTATCCGACATTATTTAGTGAAAATATCTTCTCTCGAGGCGCCGATATCGCCTTGGACTGCCAAAACGCAGTGTGGTTGACAAACATATATTTCCCAACCCCGTTCTCATTCATGTGGCCAAGCACATGGATTCCGTGTAGACAGAAGAAGGTAAGAAACGAAGAATTATGTCTTCCACAGGACCCAGCAAGGCGTAATTTACAAGAGAAAGTTCAAGCAGGTGTTTTCGAACACTGATCAGAAATCAACTTCTGGATCCATGACCTTATGTACATCACAGAAATTTATCCGACATTATTTAATGAAAATATCTTTTCTCGAGGCGCCGATATCGCCTTGGACTGCCAATATTTCGTGCTGGTCAACAATCTCTGGAAGAAGACTCTATCATCGAAATTATTTCATGCGAACATTCATCATAGTGCTGAGTAGGCCCACCGCTACCTTTTTCAGTCATTTGAAGTCTCATACGGTGAAAGATAACACAATGATCCCCGAGCCCTTCGGCGGGTGGTTGGGTGGGTTCAGGTTCCTGTTGCTTTAATGCATTTTGCTGAGAAATTGACAATGTGATGTCTAGCACTGTAATATCACTTGTCTTTATTGCACCATGTAAGCGTCTTGTCTGTGTCTTGTGCGCTGTCCTTAGTGTTTTATAGGGTGGATGGAGGGTGTCTGGTTCCATGCTGCTTCAAAGATTTCTTCTTTGAAGTAGCAGGAACACAACTGGGCTGGGTGGTGCTTAGTTGGTTCGTCGTGATATAGCTGAAATATTGTTGAAAGCGACGTTAAATTCTATTCACTCACTCACCCGAGCCCTTCGTTCAGATTGACAAATTTGGATTTCTTTATTCCTAGCCTTTTACAGTCCATGCCTTTTGTTTGAAATTCCTATTCACATGGTAGTGTGACTAACGTCACAAGACCTACGAAGTAGGGTTTGATATGATTTCAGTGTGTACTCGAGAGATGACTTGGGGGCCCTATGTGCTACCGTGAGAGAATTTAAATGGCAGTCTCTAATTGACAGTGGGTACTATTAACTTTCCCAGATGTCACCGCTGGTGAGTCACCCATCCAAGTCCTGACCGGGCTCAAAGTCGCTTAACTTCGGTGATTTTACGAGAACCGGTGTGTCCAAGGTGATATGCCGTATCACGGAACCTTCAAAAGTCATAGTGAAACATACAGCCAAGGGTTTCCGAAGGGCATGACAGTGTACTCGCTGAGCCATCGATAAATAATAAAAAACTAATTATAAATCAAATTTTCATCAGAATTCGCTCAGCTCAGAACTTGATGGTAACAATGCCCTAATGCACGTTCGTGCCAAAAATCAAGGTTCTATTGTCAACGGTTCTTCTTATTTTGCCGACGAATGGATTCGGTTGGACTCACTCACTCACTCATTACCGGACAATTTGCAAATGGTAGCCTACTTCTTAGGAAAATCCTGACAAATGAAATCTCCAAATTTGTATTATTTTGCAGTGTGTTGAAAGACAATATAACCCTATTTTCTGGGGCAGGGGTTGTCTATGTTGAAGCCTTGTCCGATGCCTAACGCGACGTCATGAAGGCAATGAAGTTGTTTCAATATTAATCCGATCTCGTGGCGAACACTGTCAGAAAGATCTAGTAAAATTACTGGAAACTAGCTCCCATGTCTTTTACCTGTAAAGCCATGAACTTACAGTAAAGTGAAAATGTTATGCGATCCCAGCATGTCGTCATTACAAAATTATACAGTACAATTGTGAAATATAATGTTTATATTGTTTATTTTTTTTCCGTCAATTTTAATAACTCATACACATAATTAATGTCGGCGTGTTCAGTGAAAACACATGTTAAATTTCGAGACTGATTGTTGATTATTGTATACATAGTTCGATATATTCTTCGATTTCAGAGATGCCTTGGACTTTTTGGATTTCGTGTGTGAAATACCAAACGCTGTCAGCCATCTTTGTGAGATAGCCAGAGGTAAATTCTTCTATTAACTTTAGAAAATTTTCCAATGTAGCCGATCATCAAAAATATGGGTTGGTGTGCATTCATTAGCTGTAGGCAACATTAGGTAGACTGACCCATGCTCCAGTTGATAACCCAGAAAATATATGGGTGACTAACCACTAATCTGAAAAATTCACATAATTAGTACTTAACTTTTTAGCTCATCTGGGCCGAAGGCCCGATGGGCTTATGTCATGGCCTGACTGTCCGTCGTCCGTCGTCCGTTGTGCGTCGTCCGTTGTGCGTCGTGCGTAAACATCTTCTTCTCTGAAACCGCTTGGCCGATTAAGCTGAAACTTGGCATGCATGTTCCCCCCAATGAGTACACCAGAATTTGTTCATGCGGTGCCGATACGATTTTAAATATGGCCGCCATGGCGGCCATCTTGAATTTGCCATTGAAACATTGTTATCGCGATTTCTCAGGAACTACTGCATGGATCTTTCTCAAATTTGGTACACAGGTTCCCCTTGGGGTCTAGTTGTGCAAGATACCTGTTGTAGTCTGATTCACAAATCCAATATGGCCACCAGGCGGCCATCTTGGATTTCCCCATGAAACATTGTTATTGCAATTTCTCAGGAACTACTATGTGGATCTTCCTCAAATTTGGCACACAGGTTCCCCTTGGGGTCTAGTTGTGCAAGATGCCTTTTCTGCTCTGATTCGAACATCCAATATGGCCACCAGGCAGCCATCTTGGATTTCCCTATGAAACTTCGTTATCGTGATTTATCAGGAAGTACTGCATGGATCTTTCTCAAATTTGACACACAGGTTCCCCTTAGTGTCTAGTTGTGCAAGATGCTTTTGTGGTCTGATTCAGAAATCCAATATGGCCACCAGGCGGCCATCTTGGATTTCGAGATGAAACATTGTTATCTCGATTTCTCAGGAAGTACTGCATGGATCTTTCTCAAATTTGGTACAGAGGTTCCCCTTGGGGTCTAGTTGTGCAAGATACAATTTGTGGTCTGATTGAAAAATCCAATATGGCCACCAGGCGGCCATCTTGAATTTGCCAGTGAAATCTTGTCATCATTATTTTTCGTTAACTACTGCATGGATCTTTCTCAAATTTGGTACACAGGTTCCTCTTGGGGGTCTAGTTGTGCAAGATACCTTTTCTGCTCTGATTCGAACATCCAATATGACCACCAGGCGGCCATCTTGGATTTCCCTATGAAACTTCGTTATCATGATTTATCAGGAAGAACCGCATGGATCTTTCTCAAATTTGATATACAGGTTCCCCTTGGGATCTAGTTGCGCGAGATACAATTTGCGGTCTGATTGAAAAATCCAATATGACCACCAGGCGGCCATCTTGGATTTCCAGATGAAACATTATCGCGATTTCTCAGGAACTACTGCATGGATCGTTCTCAAATTTGGTACAGAGGTTCCCCTTGGGGTCTAGTTGCGCAAGATACAATTTGTAGTCTGATTGAAAAATCCAATATGGCCACCAGGCGGCCATCTTGGATTTCCAGATGAAACATTGTTATCGTGATTTCTCAGGAACTACTTCATGGATCTTTCTCAAATTTGGTACAGAGGTTGCCCTTGGGGTCTAGCTGTGCAGGATACCATATATGGTCTGATTGAAAATTCCAAGTTATCGTAAATTCTTAGGATATTACTGCATGGATGTTGATACCAGGGATTCATGCAAGTCGGTTTTTACCACCGGTAATCGGTGGTAATTTTTTTTTGAAAACTCAATTCGTATGGTGAGAAACTCAATTGCTTTCGTTTTACTGGACAAATACTAAATTTTTTGTGGAAAACTCAATTCGCCAGACATGGTCAAAGTTAATTTGACAGCCCCAAATTACGAAATAAACTCAATTGAATGACGATCTTACCGCGAAAATGACAATAAGTTTTACCTTTCACAGGCGCAAAGCGTGCTACCACGTGTGGTGTTGTTGTTGTTAATCTCCCGCAAGATTTGCACACGGTCCGCTTGAAAGGCAGAACTAATGGATAAATTGAATGAACTTCACAAAATTGACTGGCTCAATGTGGCGCAGTCAGCCTATAGATATTTATATCGACTGTTCATGCCTGGCAACTTCAAGTCAAAAACGAAACCAGAACCAAAACAAGCCGAGTGATTCTGACGCTTTATTTAGGAGAATAAGAGCTCAATAAAACTTCGTCAGTGAGTATTTTAATCGGAAGAAAATCGTGCTTGCCAATACGGGCAGCTAACATGAACGTTGCATTGCCCGTGCCGATTTTTACTTGCTCCCGACAAGCGGACAAGCGCTAACGTCTAACAGTAACACTCGCGAGTTGAAAGAGTGAAGGCAACAACAACAACGATTTTGCTTGATAATTTGTCAGGACAACTCAACATTTTCAGTTGGGAACTCAACTTATCTCTTGAAGATCTCAATATTTATTCACTACAACTCAGTTTTTTTCGCGCGTGTTTGGTGCGCATTTTTCCAAGGATAAAAAACTCTCAGGAATCAGACTTTGCCATTTCTTTGCCAAGCATTATTTGTTTTACTCTGTCTGCCCTTCTGTCCGTTTTTATGTCAAATCGTGGTTGTGTAATCAATAAGTGTTGACATAATTTCAGTGTATCACTGATATTTAACTCCACAATTTCTACAGGATGATTTTGAAACTTCACATGCATGCCTCATGTGTACCTGTTTTTTTTTTTAGACAATTCAGATTTTTGTCAAAGTTATTGGGATTCAGACTTCACCATTTCTCCAATTCAATGCAATGTACTAATCAATTAAAACATTGTAGAATCAGCCTAGTGTTTTGACATGATTCTCTTAAAAATTTTCAGACTTGCCAAGCATGATTTTAAGAGTTCCTACTGACGGAATAAAATATTATTTTTGTCTAAATGATCAGAAGTTGGATGTTCATTTCCGTGGTTAGTTTCAATGTACATTACATGTTTTTCGATATGAATCGGCTCAGACCAAAAGCTCTTGTTTCTGTGAATGTTTTATGATGAACCACATAAGTAAATGGCTTAGACAGGTGGCTAATGCCTTAATTAAATTTGAACTGAAATATTGAATATGAATTAATATGAATCTATTTTGGAAAGTGCCATTATCAACTACCGCTGAACCATCAATATCATGTGTTATTGACACCAGCATGGTGGTGGTTGAAACATTTGAGAACTCAATACCAATAAGTGAATCGGTGGTAAAAAAAAATTGAAAACTCGATCGCAATGTTTGGATCGGCGGTAAAAAATTTTGAAAACTCAATTTCACCATTGGGAAAACTCAATTTTGAGTAATATTGAGTTTTCGGTGGTAAAATTTTTGACTTGTATGAATCCCTTCCCCTTGTGATCCAGTTGTGCAAGATACCTTTTTTGGTTCATTTCGAAAATCCAGTATTGCCGCATCTTGAATTTCCCATGAAACTTTATCATAAAATCTCAGGAAATAACTGCATGGATCATTTTATAGTGTTCAGGGGGGACAACACAAGTTACAAACTCATCTATTGCAGTTCTTTAGTAAAAATTTCTCACAGCTACTTTCTAGCTCCAGTTACAGACAGATGACCTACAGTGCCGTGGCACTATCTTTTACATCTTCGCAGGCAGATGGGGGTATGTGTTGGTTAGGCCATATCTCACCAGAGATTACTTTCATTGGAAAAATGTCCTGTTACATCTCATTGCCATCGTAACAACCCAGTCGCACATATTTCGTACTCGACATGTCTCCCCACTGGTGCATATACCCACAAAATATTGGAATCGTAGGTTAAAAACTGTCCAATGTACTGTCCGGACACGAAGTGGACAGACGGACGAACGACTGCAATCACTTAATACAAATTGGTTCTGGTTATTGCTTATACAGCTTACTGACAATCACACATTATATTTTGGTATAATTGCCTTTATTCCATAACCTCCAATTACAATCATGAATTTGCAGCTTGACCTCCTGTGAAATCGACTATGTTGCCATTTTGTTCAGGGGAGACAACGCAAGTTAGAAAATCATCTATTGCAGTTCTTCAGTAAAAATTTCTCGCAGCCACTTTCTCCAGTTATAGCCAGATGAGCGCTACAGTGCCGTGGCACTATCTTTCTGCTATTTTAACTGTTTGTAGATAATCACAATGTCTATTAAAATTTATCAAATTGGATGGATGTTGTTGTGCAAAATTCTCAGCTACAAGAAGGCTTTTAAAGGAAATCCCAGGCTCTTAAGCTATGAAAGGGAGATAACCCAATTGGAAAAAGGGGGGGAAATGGCTGCCAAAGTCAAAAACCACCAGCGGACATCCTTAATGACTGGTTGGCATGGTGCGAGGATAATATAACTGGACGAAGTATCGTCGGTTAGTGAAGTTTTGGAACCGCACATTCGTCTTTGAAAACCTGAAGCACGTTAGTTCAAACGGTCGGTACTCGGAGTACCGATCTTTAGTGTCTGATGCTTGGAATCACGGCCAATCAATGTAAAAGAACGACAGAGAAGAGCTGACCTCATCCCAGATTCCGCTTTCAAGCGGTGTTCAGAGTGTACTGAACAATAAATTTGATATATTTTAGTTGCCTGAATGTTCACACTAAATAATGTGCAGTTTATTTGCAGTCATGTGTAATTAGTTTGCGCACTTACACCATGCAGGCGAAGCGCGGTGGCGTAATGATCTTGTGATGGTCCACCTGCTCATGGATCTAGAAGTCCCAAACAGTAGTAAAGAAGAGGGACTATTAGTAGTATCAGCGCGAGGGGCTGATATATAGGGAAGCAGAATAGCCGTTTGATAGCCCAATGCTTGGTATAATACCGTTAGAGATTCCTCAACTGAAGTTCAACCTTCGCGCTAGATTTCATTTTCGTCTGTTTCAGTGGGTGAGCTGCTTTGTCTGCTGACATCGTATTTAACGAGTTTGATGACGTCCAAAATTGGAGCACGTGAGTATGACCGTGATCACAAACTACACGGCTAGCTAAACATTCCACATTGTGCATAAAAAATTATGCACTCGGGATGTCCCGATATCGCACCATTTAGCCCCTTCATTGATCAACACGCCCTCTCGGCCTGGACACTGGGCCGTCTTGAGTAATAATTATCACAACATTTACTATGCTTCTATATGGGGAAACATTAGAATGTGCGGAGTTACATGCTAACATTATTACAAATATTGGCAAACTATAATTTGAAAAATTCACTGGGGTATTCTATATCTACGTTAGAATTGAAACCTGGTGATCTCAACGGGCTTATTCTTCATTTTACCCAAATGAGGACCACGTGGAAGAGATATGACACAACAAAATCGGCTGATAATATATATCATATATACACAGCGTCTTGTTTCATATATATTCTTTTATTTTGATTGACAGCTGTGGCCCGCGCCATACACAAGGTGTACGACATGTTTTATGTGAACATTACTATGCACTATCACTACAACCTGACGTCACAGCAGTCCCGCAGTTATGATGAGGTCAAAGGTGACATAATGGCGGAAATCAAGGAGACCGTTAACTCATTCTCTGCGGTCCTAGAGGTTTTAAACCATCTGCTGTCGTTAGCAGTTGTGTTGGTTTTCATCAAGTACGTATTATTCGAGTTAGCCAAAACAGATACTAATTAGCTGAAAGAGATAAAAATATGATTTTGACCAGCATGTCTTTGTCTGGTTCCCCTCTTTCAAATCACATTATTGGAAAAGTTAATTACATTAAATCCCCATCATACTGAATAGGCGCTACCAGATCCAACTCCAATTTATTTCTCCCCAGAGTCATAGCAAAGAAAAATGGCGGTCTGGTCATGTGAGAAATCTCCTTGACGACTCTGAAGGGTGCATGTCTTGAAAAAAAATCCGTAAAACGTGTGTGAATTCTATCGATCGGACTCACGCTGTACAGTACAACTGGCATAATGTTAGGGCCGTTGTGTGACATTATTCGATGACGTCATCGTGCGCACTCGGCAGGGAATCCTGTTCTGAGAGATTTCGATCAGAGGCTTATAACATGGTCCAAACTGTCCTGTTATAACATGGTCCAAACTGTCCTGTTTGGTGTCATATTGAAACTCTTGTTGGGTAGATTAAGACTAGGGTACCGACGATGATCTGTGATACGCGCATGCTCAGTTGGAAAGTTGTACAGAGAGGGCATTTGAGGTTCGACGTGGGAGTAATATAGTAATATACTCTTGATGACTTCATCGCGCACATGCGCATTGGGAGAGTAGTATAGAAAGAGAAATTTCTGTCAGATGTGTGGTCTGACTGTCACCAGCCCGGGTGATGATCGAGATTTGACCTTAGACCGGTGGCTTCATCGAAACCCAGTAACTCGCAGTGTACCACCTCACGGCGCGGTAAGGAGGAGAGAGAGGAGAGGAGGAGGGGTGTTAAGGAGGATAAAGAGGCGTTACATGTTCAACGCCCGTCTTGATGCGTATGTCTGAGTGAGTAGAATTTTAACGTCGCTTTCAACCTGCTCAGTATCTAGCGAGGAAGATACAAGTTCCATATTTAAAGTCATTGGTATACCTCGGTCTGGGATCGGACCTGGGACCTGCCGCTTGCGAGGCGAACGCTCTACCACAAGGCCATTAGGGTACCGACGGCACCAGCAGCCGAATCTGCAAGCGTGCACGACGTCATCTCCGGCGAAGACGTCACTCGCGTCAAAGGTCAAGGGTCAGTGATTAAAGACGCAGGACAAGGTCATGTATTCCATCATCCATTTATGTATTTGGGGGAAACCCTTGTAGGTAATGCGTCAGTGTGTAAGAATATAGCTGTTCCCATTGGCAGAATTCTCACAAACAGTTTGTATGTCCTGTTCAGGCGGCATCAGAAGGTGAGTGCGTATCCGTACAATGACGTCACTACCGCATTTTGACGTTAAGATGGGCGTCAAGGCGCTAGAATGGGACGTTTAGGCGTTAAGACGGGCGTCGACTGTGTTCGTGCGTGAAGACGAGAGTTGAGTGGCGCTACTGCACTGCAATGACTTAGCGGCAATATCATGGGATATTCGGTGGCCTCCCTGTCTGATATTTTGGCCTCCCTGTCTGAGGTGTGGAGGTATTAAGACAGATATCGAAAGACGTTCAATCCATCAACACGACAGATACTACGATATGAAGCCACACCAGAAGAATATACATGGGTATAAAAATACCAAGACGCCAGAAGTCGTGTAACCCTCTGAGGCAGAGACTGATACAGAGGCTGCTGAGACGGAGAGGTTAGTCACTGACACGGAGGATTCGTTCACTGATGCGGAGAGCTGATCCCTGGAAAGCCTGAGTAGAGTAACTCTCATTTTGGGATCGTATTGTAACAGCGGCTATCAATACCCATGCTTCGGCGATCGAGGACGCCTAACAGGATAACGTACAACAGGCGTACATACACATGTGCCCCCAGGTTAAACATAAATAGCCATGTCGATCTGTGAACCGCGTAGCATCTTGCCGCTTAATTTAAAATGAAGGGCGATCCCACGCATTGAGCCATCATGAAATCGAAGCGTCACTTGGAAGAGGATAACGATTTACCAGCCACAGAGGCAATGCACAATGCGGACAAACCAGAGTGAACGGACGGCCGATGATGCGTCTAACGGACGAGAGCAAACATGGCCGAAGATTGACGCAATACAAGGTCAGTTTCTCAAATGGTGGCTTTTCATTGGACAGGAGCGGATACGACCGACGATGCTTCTGATGTACGGTCAAGACCATGAACACGTTAATTGTAAACACAGTCACGCGACTCTCCCATCTTGGGTGTGATCTGATTTGCCATTTCTAGATAGGCGAGTTTGGAGGCATTTTTGCGCACATCCGTTTTCAAAACGAGGCTAACACTGTGTCAACATGGCATTCATGGAAATTGACGTAGTGCCGGGTCGCCATGAAAAACTATGCAACGCGCGAGTTCTCTGTGACACTGAGACCTCGTTCATTTTGACATGAAAAATGACGTTTTGGAACGGCGCATTCGTTTTCAAAACGAGGTTAAACCAGCTGTGCGGGAAGGGCTGATATGTAGGAACGACGAATAGACAGGACAATAAAAGGATATGAAAATTTATGAACAAGTTGATTTTCTTTGTCCCTCATCTGATTACGGTAACGCGTCAAGACAATATGGATTAGGTGTTGGTGTGTGGGGAGGGATCTCGCCTCTCAGCGTTAGGCCGTCACTGCGTTAAGGCAGCCGTTGAGCACGCCTTCTCCTTGTCGTTCTCCTCCTCCTCGCTCCTCTTCGCCGCGGCCTGAGTGTGATACATTCCAGAGTTGACGACAGGGTCCGTCCATCTCACACAGTCCCAACCCACGCCAAAAATGCCTTTCCCTGAGTGCTAATGTGCGCGATTACGTCACCCTATTTAATAGTATATTCCAATATTACAGACAAGTAAGACTTAACTTAAATCCCACCCCTGTCGGTGACAAACATCCCACGTCAATTCCTACCTCAAATGCCCATTGTATACTGTTCCCTGACTGCGCATGGGCGTATGACAGATCAACGCCACCACCACATTCTCACTCTACACAACAAAAGCTGCGATATGACACCAGACACGACACATTTGGGCCACTCATGGCCCGCATTTCGTCGTCTTTCCCTGATACCCTACGTGACGTCACAATCAGCATGATATCAGTGTAGCAAACAGGCGGAAATCGCCTTACCGTAGACTGGGCACAATCTCGAAACCAGTGCCGGTCCTGTCCTCCCTACCAGGCTCTGTGACCGGGCTCAGTCGTACGCTCGGTCATTGGCTAGCACACAAAACCCTAGAATTCAGAACATAACGAAGGCATCTCTGTGGAGATCATGCCGATGTCCCGACGTCATGGATGTTAGGAGCGCGTCTGTGAGATGACGTACTCAGTATGCATTCTTGCGAAATATTTTCTGTCATGATGTCAAGGCGTCATGACGCTGGTCATGCAAGTGACTCATGACTGACCGTGGTCCCAGGGGTTCGTCGGAGCGGTCATTTTCCACCGGAGAGCGATGCCTGGTGGCGACGTTGAGACTGGGCCCAGCCTGTGTTTCACAATGTATGCTTAGGGAAATGAAGTTGCTATTATATTTTTCCTACTCATTTTTTTTTTTTTTTGAAATATATTTGGATAATTTCTTACGCACGATGTAAAATTGTTTGCCAGTCGGGTAGTTTTGTTATAACACGCTAACCAATTTCATGTTGGGGACACTGCTCTACATCAGAATCCTACCAAGATTGTTTTGACTGTATGTACGCGATAAGGAACCCTGCATGTGGGTGCCCTTCATTCTGTATTGAAAATGTGACATGGAAAAGGCTGTCAAGATTCAAGATTCAAGATTCAAGAAGCTTTATTTAACGTCGGTACAATAGTTAAATATAAAATGTATAGATGTATAACTTGTTCCGACAGGTTCAGACTTGTTTTCCGGAAGTCACTTGACCGGAAGTTACGTGACCGAAAAATGCAAACCCGGAGCGGCAGAAAGGTCGCACTGACATTTGACTTCCCACACCCACAACCGACAAATGAAATGCGATCATTTCTGCGATTTTCATACTATCACTTTCGACTGAGACCTTCATAAGTATCAGCAACTCTGGGTAACATATAATGTATCTCGTCGCCCTTGTCATTTCGTTAATGTCATTCCATTGAGAAGCTGTCTTCCTCATGGGAATCGCACAAGGCGACTGGCTTTGATGCCAAGGGTTAGAGGTTAAGGTCATCGTGACATTCTCTTGGTATCAGCCTACTAGAGTAGTTTCCACTGAATATTCTGTATCTCCTTGCCAAACTCTACAAATGGTTTGCCCTTGAAAATCTCAAAAATTCTTGATTTCAGAAAGTTGAAGGACAAGTTCACCGTGGCCCGCTCTGTTCTTCCGTCGCAGGGGTTTCCGCGTTCTGTTGGATAGTTATGGCTCTCTGTTGGCCCATTCATATGGATATCAAAGGTCAAGGTCACCAAGACTCACAAAGTCATTCGATTGCAATAAGTGGCGAGATACCGATGAAATTCACTTCTCATCTTTTTCTTTCCAGAGCTATTCTCTACCGACAGAAGTATTTGTGCATGGACCAGTTTGACAACCGATATATCACCGTGAAAATGCGGGACATTGACGAACGACGACAGGACCTGGGGAAGGAGACCATTCTCCCGCTCTCTTGGAATGAGAATGGGAAATACCTCAAAACATGTGAGTACAGGACACGGGGATTGATTTATTTAAATCAACATCAAGGTGAGAAACGGACTTTGGGTGAATCGAGAAATAAACGGTTTACCGCCAAACAAAATACATCAACATATTCTACAAGTATCACTTTATATATTCCCGTCGTTAAATTAGTAAATTTGTGCAATTTTTTACCTTTGCCGGGCGATTCAAAATCCAACGTAAGTGTCCATCCATCTAGGAACAGTTAGATTATGGCGGGCTTCCTTCTCAATTCTGATTGGTCAGTCGCGACAGCTGTTCAGTGTGTGACCTCTCTTACTGGAGGCGTGCCGCGACTGACCAATCAGAATTGATCACCTTGATGTTGATTTATATAGAGCATGGGGTATATATTACCCCATATTTCGACACTTCACCCTAATACCACCGCCCACACACCCCAAAACTCTTGTTTTGCGGGCCTTGAATGATTATTTAATAGTATTATGACATCACGGCCACATTGGGACTAATCCACTGTTAGTTGGGTAGCGGGGATAGAATCGCCGTCTTCATTTACCCGAAGGTTTGTATCAAACTGGCCCATATATCTACCTCGAATTATGTCGCCAGAATGGCTAGACCGCGGCAACATCAGAAGAAATCACAACAGCTTGACGTCTGATTCGGCTGAGCCAACCAAAACACCTCGACCTTTGATGTCCACTCCAAGCCACTATCTATGAAGAGACCTGTGATTGGTGGACGCGTCAATGAAAACCGCTTAGATCCTACGACGACATATCCAAATGGGGAAGCAGAAATGATTTGATTTTAATCACATTGATGTTTAGCTGCCTCGCCGGGCTATGGACATGCGTAGTCGTCCGGGAGTGTATCTACACATGTGTCGATAGTTATAGATGTACCCAGCCAAGCATATGGACCCGTAGAAAATATGGCTTCGTACGCTAGGTTCATTAGACTGTGGCACTGGATCATCAACTTGTACGACTACAACAGCTCGTCTCAACCGAAGTCAAGTCTCTCCATAAGTAATCAAGCTGCTCTCAAATGTATATGTTCTATCAGCTTTGCAAGCTGTCCACTCGCGTTCTTGCGTTCTCGTCCATTCAGTTTCACGAAAAGGAAGGACAAGATTAGGTGGAGATCGCGAGATTTAGTCGAGAATCTCGCCAAAATCTCGAGTTCATCCCCGAATTTCAGGATCTCGACTGAATCTCGCGTTCTCGTCGGAATCTCGCGTTCTTTACCAAAGCTCGAATGAATCTTAACGGAATCTCGTTTTCGACGACATTTAGCCAAGACGATTTGGTCAAGAATGCGACATTCCGACGAGATTCAGTCGATAAGGCGAGATTTAATCGAGAATCTCGCCAAAATCTCGAGTTCATCTCCGAATTTCAGGATCTCGACTGAATCTCGCGTTCTCGTCGGAATCTCGTGTTCTTTACCAAAGCTCGAATGAATCTTAACGGAATCTCGTTTTCGACGACATCTAGCCAAGATGATTTGGTCAAGAATGCGACATTCCGACGAGATTCAGTCGATAAGGCGAGATTCTGGAGTCATTATAATGAGAAAGCGAGATTACTACGAGAACGTGAGATTCAGCCGAGATCGCGAAATTCGCTGGAGAAATCTCGACCGAATATGGCGAACGTCGACTGAATATCGTCGAAATCTCGCGATCGCGACCAAGTGTTTGTTGGTGGAAACGCATAAGCCAGATAGCTTCCATAGATTACCCTATCTGGGGTGTACCGCAGCCTTGGCTTGGGGGGGGGGGGCGAGGCGCTATCCCTAAGGATAGAGAGCTGAAACTTACCACTTACCAATTTTTTACTGATGTACTTTTTGCTTCGCAAAAACTGCATGATAAATTAGCATATAATAATATTATATGAAAGACATACCCACTTTTCCATGCAGAAAGGCAACAATTTTGAAGAATTCTGACGAAAATATCACTTTTGAATTTGAATTTGCCAATGATCCTCTGCTGGGAGAGGGGTGGGGAGAATGACCCCAATATGATGTTGTACAAAGTCACGGAGACTTCGCTCTCAATTGGTTTTCGTTCCGGAGCAAAAAAATCAACAGGGAAGGGGGCTTCGACCAAACGTTGATGGTAAAAACAAAATATTTCTTTCTCCTTCTTTATTGTCCTTGTATTTCAAGTTATTTTAATGCTAACTATGGAGTATCGAGGCGTTTTGCAAAGCGCTGGCAACATCTTTGCAGGCATCAAACATCACTGGATGACAGCCATGAATTAAGCATGTTACATAAAGCTAGCATGCAGCAAGCGAGCCTCCGTACCTCAACACATTTATCATGCTTAATATATCAGATATATTTTGCAGTGTCTCTGAGAATGACGCCGAACGAAGTGACGAAAACGGTACGCGGAATGACGTTGCTGATCAGCAGTGGCCTTTACGTCGGGTTTTACGTCATGGTGGATTATGGCCTCTACTGGATGCTAGACATGGTCCGACGTCATTTTGAAATAAAAGTCCACAACGCCGGTAAGTTTTGATTCTCTTTCCGGTGCTGTTATATAGTAGTAAGTAGTAAGTTGGGGAAATGTATGATTCGCAAAGAAATTAGCATGGTTTTGTGATTATTCCTGTTATAATACATTAAAAGTCATTTGGATCCTCAAAAGGAGTAGTGACGTTAAGATACGATAAACTCATATTGGTTTAATAATGATCAAATTATCGGTGAATCTAATCCGCTTGATTTAATTATAAGTATTTTATCTTCTAGAGGCTTCTAAAAAACCTAAGCACAGCTGAATTCTGATTTGAAAAGCGTTATGGCTTATATTTCCTTGATTGTGACGTCACATCGGACCAGCCTTCCGTTGCAAGTCTGATGTGACGTCACAAACCAGCGTCAAACAAGGGCAGATAATCGATATGGATTTTATTTCTGAAATTGGTCGGTCTTCGGATACCAACTTTGAAGCACTTTTCTTCTGGATTCGATTGACAATCGAAATACCAAATTCACCGTTTTTGTTCTTGACATGATTTTTGTTTTTGGTATTTCCCTGATTTGCCATCTTGGTGTACCTAGATTGATACTAGTTGTATAGTCTTGTCAATTTCATTTGGTCTGTGACTTGTTGGTGTAACATCTCGAAGTACATTTGTCTTTTATTTCCCTAAGAAGTTCGAGATCGATAAATAAGTGTCCAAAGATTGACGAGACCGTGTCTTTATACATCTTCATAGCTCAGTCGACTCTGCTTGATGCATATCACGACCTAATAATGAAATGTGTTACTCCTCGATGGAGTTATTGAAAAGAACAACACAATGGTACTTCTCACCGATATCTGTTGAAGCTTTGCCCTGAGCGAGCAAGTTCTGCACTATATAAACAACAAATACACGAGATTGCGTTGATGACATTGGCGTTACCAAATGTGTATCTCTCCTTCCAGTCCCAGCCGGTCTAAAGATGCACGTACAAGGAGATGGGATCATAGCAGATATGTACCGAGCCCTGCTCGGTTTGTTCGACCCGCTGACCGAACTTGGTGTCGACCTCGATACGACGACCTGTCTCCCGAACCCGAGTGCTCCTAACTACCGAGTTTACAAGACTATCGGTATCAGTTATAAAATAGACGTTCATAAAGTTAGACCGCGGTCCGCAGTTCGCAGTTCGTTGTTCGCGGGGACCAGTCATTCAGTGACTCATAGCAGCGCCCCTAGCAGCGCCCCCTGGTGTCAGATTTGGGATATGAATACGTAAAGATATAAAGCATGACATTCTCTCTTGCTATACAGAGTTTGGAGTTCAACATACTCATAATAAAAAAAATACAGATTTCCATATCTGAAGAAATAATTGCTGGTCTCCTCGAATATAAACGAACTACGAACTGCGAATCGCGGTCTAACTTTATGAACGCTAAAAATAGGATAAATGCTCTAAATATTCGAATTCCTCGAGCACAATTTTCCATGTAAAAGGATTATCTGGTACATGTGTAGTTTGGTCAGAATTCGACCCAAAATTGAGAGAGGCTTTGATCGAGATCGAATGTTAATAGAATGATCGAATTTTCAAAACAGTTGACTGTAGGTGTTACACATCTTTAATATATAAATTTGCCCGCTATTTGCATAAGTCCGAATATAGGATTAGTCATATGCGAAGATTTGTTAATCCAAGTCATCCTCGCTAGCCTCGTACCATACGGTTTGACCAGTGGAAATGAGAGGTGAATGTCGCCTCGCTAAGATCTACTGATTATTTCAAATAATAGTGCAGCTAATTCAATTTCTCCTACAGATAGTTGGTTTTGCCTTTAATTCCCGTTCGAGAGAGCTCAATCGATGACTAATATAATGTTTTAATACATTTTCTATATTTTTAACTTTTTTTCATTCAAAATACTGTAACAAGTTTCATAAAGTCAAATGGTCATATAGCGTGGCATAAACGTCAATATATATTATATATATATTTACTTACTGAACTTTCGGTGGAGGGGCGTTGAAGCAATTGAAGAGACAATTGAAGCTGGTCCGTGTAACCTTGCACAGTTCAATTTTTGTTTTTCGTTTTTGGTTTCTCAAAATCAAAAATTGAAATTTGACCGTCAATTTTCAATTTTCGTTTTTTGTTTCTGTAATCTCAAAATCAAAAATTGAAATTTGACCGTCAATTTTCAATTTTCGTTTTTTTTTTTGTGTTCTGAAAATCAAAAATTGAAATTTGACGGTCAATTTTCAATTTTTGATTCTGGGATTACAAAAACAAAAAACGAAAATTGATATTTGACAGTCAATTTTCAATTTTCTTTTTTCGTTTTGCTTCACGCAAAAATGAAAATCAAATATTGAAAATTGCCTCGACTTGTCCGTTTTTCGTTTTTTGATTTTAACTTTGACGTATCAATGTTAAGTTCGCATGTGGACGGGTTATGATGTCACTTCCGTTACGAGCAGAATAGAAAACGCAAATCGTGTCGTATAAGAGGTGTGGAGCGTGAGAGGCATGTGGCCCATCAGGCCATCCTCGGGAGCCAGCAGTGTGTTACTCGATTTGTTAGGGTATCTATACATTGCCTTGGTTAGTTGCACGCGGTAGTTCTGGATTAAAAAAAAGATCGAGGGGTATCCTCTAAATCAAACCAATTATTGAACAAGTTCAGCTAGCTCATTACTACAATCCACTAGTTGGACGGTTTGAGATGTGACATCGCTGGCATAACTTTGATGTCAGGCTGAAATCGACATCGAGAGTCAAGGCAAAAACCGCCGGCTTGGGATACCGACATGCTAATTCAAAATAACCTCGGGGGATGAAATGTTCAAGATTGAGGCAACGACTCAAGAACTCACTCGAATCACAAAAAATGTCCAGGTAAACCCTATGCGAAGATTCACGATTTACCTGGACTTGTGAAGATGCACCACAGGTCTGGATATGTGGCATCCCGCTGTTCTCAATGGTTATTGGCATTGAGGCCTGAGCCAATCAGAAAGCAGTCTTGGATTTTCTCATTTCTAAAAATAGATGTTTAGAGCGCTACAAAAGCGAACAGCATTCATGCAGACAACCGCTATTTGCTATTAATTTGAAATATAGTATTTATAAAAATACCAACAAAGATTTAATACCAATAAGAGTAAGCATCGCGGTGATGGACCGCGAAATCCGTACATGGCAATAGGCCCGTAAACCACTATTTCAAACAAGCACACAATCGCCACGTTTGATGTCAGATGTCTGAATGCTTCAACCCTTCAGGTCCAATCTTCATTCTCTATTTTTGGGACCTGGATCGTTGGAGAGTTCAGATGCCCGTCAACGTTCAGCGTCAAAAACGCTTCAACGCTTTAAGTGTGGGTGTCAAACCCTTCAACGCATCGACGCGGGAAGTTCCTTTGGGGGTTATTAGGGTACCCACGTAATTATTATACTACCCTACTTTAATGAAACTCCCATGTGTATCAACCCCGTTGTTCTCCATATAATGTTTCACACCTGCTGCACGATTGCCTACTCGCTTATGCGCAGTTGGCCCATTATATTCTAGCTCGAATGCCTGGCCCCATGGATCTATAGTGTAGTGAAACTCCCACATCTTTCCCCCTGCTGTTTTTCCATATTATGCTCCACACCTGCCTAAGCAATCCGATTTGCGCTTTCCATACTACTCCGCGGACCGAAAGTGACATCATAAGTCTTGCGCGTGCGCAGTTAACATTGACGAGTCAAAGTTAAAATCAAAAAACGAAAAACGGACAAGTCGAGGCAATTTTCAATATTTGATTTTCATTTTTGCGCGAAGTAAAACGAAAAACGAAAATTGAATGTCAAATTTCAATTTTTGATTTTGAGAAACCGAAAACGAAAAACGAAAATTGAAAATTGACGGTCAAATTTCAATTTTTTGATTTTGAAAAACCAAAATCAAAAAAACGAAAATTGAATTGTGCAAGGTTACACGGACTTGGGCACCGAGTCGCACGAAGAAGACCGGATGCAGGCGGTATTAATTATCGGAACTTGGGGACCAGGCGATAGGTTACCAGTTCGACCGTTGTTATTCAAAGCCGACATTCATGCGGTTGAATCTACCGCATTAACGCCACTGATCACCGAAGCAGAGACACTGTAATTTAACGTTTGGGAATCCAAAATCCCCAGAAAGAACTGAGACCCAAACAATAAAGTAACGCGACAATATCATTCTGACCATCGATCAGGCCTGTTTTAACTTTGGTAAAATTTATTTTGTGATATCACCTGCGTTAGAGATATAATTTCAGAAAAGTAGGCTGCAGTAGACACTTCTTCATAAGGGCCATGCCCTGTGACATCCGGTAATTGACCAATCAGAGCGCTGCTTCAAGGCAGAGACCAGCTCTGTCGATTAACATTTCTTTAAATCTTACATCCTCCCCACAGCGCATGATCCATTTCGCAGGCTCATTTACCATCCCTGCCTCCAATAGCGGAAGTTGACCTTTACTACGTTGCTATGACGCATAGGGGATAACCAATGAATCCGGCCGAACAACTCCTTCAGTGTTGCACATGAGCGAACTACTTTTCATATGCTCTGTCCAGATAAACAGGGAATATAATCTCCAGATAATTCTTTTTAACGCTAGGTCAACAGAGGTATTATGCAGACTTGAAAAGTAATCGAAATGTTCGGCAAATATCTATTTTACTATATATGATGTCACTTCCGGCGATGTGCGCGAAGGCCCCGAATCCGGTCCAAAAATCTGACTTGTGGCTGGGGCGTTATTAGAGGTGGTTGTAAATCTTATAGATAATAGCCGATGACGTGTTGTGGTAGGTCGGAATGGTAGTTTTGATCCATGATTAATTGTTTTGCGCGGACAAGAAGAAAGCGGTGTGGAAGTTTTCAGACCAATCATTTGAGGGACAATTAGCTTTTCTATGAATCAGACTTATGCGAAGTGTTTCGAACCCTCTGAAAGGATTGCTGAACATTCTGTATGAAAACGATAGGCACTTATTCCTAACCTTCTTCATCTGTTCAAAAGAGAGTGTGCCTACAAAGTTTGATGGTGATCAAAAAACTGTCTTCAGATGGACCAGTATCAGAAAAGCCAATCTCACGTTTTAGAAAGCTTCGACGTTGTTTAATGGCGTATTATCAAATACGAGAGAAGCACCCAACCCCCACCATATCGCGTTCTCTATTAAGCTGTGGTATACTGCATGCATTTTCTATTATTTTCAGGTTTCATTTACGGATTGTGTCTATTTCTGACACTATTCGAGGCGTATGCACTTCGACTACGTCACGTCGTCATGGGCTGTTATCATCCAAAGCGATCTAAAGAACGCGCTGTGTGGTTGTATAATCACATATTGAAAAAACGGGGAGGGTTTCTAAAATTCTGCAGACGTCAGCTTCGGCGGAAGTACGGCAAAGACGAGGCTGTTGCGAAATCCAGCATGCGGGCAAAATTCATCGCAATGTAAGTCTCCTTTGTTAATTCAACGAGAGTTAGGCCTGAACGGATGTAATGGGCGGTTCTAGACAGTGCATGATCCATGAAGAATTTATGGATATTTCGAGAAAAACATTGATATGAAGTATTGTTCCTACGAAGTAGATATTCCCACGAAGTAGGCTACCATTTGCAAATTGTCCGGAGTCCATCCGAATCCTTTCGTCGGCAAAATAAGGAGAACCGTTGACATTAGAACCTTGTGCATTGGGGCATTTTTACCATCTGAGCTGACCGAATTCTGATGAAAATTTGATTTATAATCATTATTATTATTTATTGATGACTCAGCGAGTGCACTGTCATGCCCATCGGGAACCCTTGGCTGTATGTTTCACTGTGGCTTTTGAAGGTTTCCTGTAAGGCATATCACATTGGACACACCGATTCTCATAAAATCACCGAAGTTAAGCGACTTTAAGCCCGGTCAAAACTTGGATGGTTGACCTCGTGCTGTACTGCTGGGCTGATAAGTGCCCAGGTTAATAGGAACTGAGGGCGATAATAGTTGCTACGCTAATGACTCATCAGCGGTGACATCTGGAAAAGTTAATAGTACCCACTGTCAATTACAGACTGCTACAAATTCTCTCATGGTAGCACATAGGGCCCCCAAGTCATCTCTCGAGTACACTCTGAAATCATATCAAACCCTACTTCGTAGGTCCTACCATCTGCAAATTGTCCAGTAGTCAGTGAGTCCATCCGAATCCTTTCGTCGGCAAAATAAGGAGAACCGTTGACATAAGAACCTTGATTTTTGGCATGAAGGTGCATTAGGGGACTGTTACCAGCAAGTTCTGATGCTTTATGATGAAAATCACTGCTAATTCTGACTTGGGCAGTGCCCATCTTAATATAGGCAGGATTTCAACTGGGGCGGGGATTTCCAAGAGTTCAGTTCGCGTCGGAGTCCTAATGCCTACCCTTCTTCGTAGGTCCTGTGACGTTAGTCACACTGCCATGTATATAGTTAATACAGATATCTCTGATTGCTGTCAGATTGCTGCTTCTGGGAGGCTGCCTTGGAAAAACTCAACACTGACAGCCATTGAGAAAGGATATGTGACGTTTGTATACGAAAAACTCCTTTGTGTGCAATGATAATAAAGCCGATTTTTTTCCACTCCAAAACCTGTTATAATATTTTTTTAAGTTTACATATACTGAAATATCCCCATCGAATTGATAAA
>JAVTVY010013519.1:0-57898 GCA_036873755.1 Hanleya hanleyi
ACCCAGCCCATCACATGCCCCTTCACGAATGCTTCACATTGATACCTCACTCGACCCAATCGGTCCACTAGCGGTCCCTACAGATTGCCGAACACTTCCACGAGTGGCTGTCATAGTCCAGACACGAGTTGTCTCCCTTGGAGCTATATACAGACCTCGGAAAAATTTCACCGATTCGCTCCGCAACACTTCTCATAATGTTCTACATGATGAGACTAAGATAATAAATCCGAACAACCATACCGCAAATGTATAAAAGTAAGCTTCCCATGAGATTCAACATTGACCAGTGCACCAGTATGTGCCGTAGACATATATAGACCATTTTCAACCTTGGCTTGTAGCCTTCAGCTCGTGGTGTAATGGTTAACGTGTCCGCCTCTGGATAAAGAGGACCCGGGTTCGAGTCCCGGGTTCGTTATATAGAGTTTCACTTTTTTTTTTTCTTTATTTATTTATTTATTATTGATTTATTTATTTATTGATTTATTGATTGATTTATTTATTTATTAAAATTAATTAATTAAAATTAATTAAAATTAATTAATTAAAATTAATTAATTAAAATTAATTAATTAAAATTAATTTATTTATTTATTTATTTATTTATTTATTTATTTATTTATTCTGTGAAAACACCCATGACATGACTGAAAAGAGCCTCACTCGGCCCATGCAGCATATTTGTAGTCTAGGGACTACTTTTCCTCCGCGGAAGCTTTCTTCCGCGACCGCATCACAGCCAAACCGCATCACCGCGGAGGAATACAAAGGTCAAAGTTTGCCGGAACTCGCCATCTTGACCACCACCACACGCCGCCATTTTGACCACCACCACACGCCGCCATTTTGACCACCCCACCACGCCTCCATTTTGACCACCCCACCACGCCGCCATTTTGACCACCCCACCACGCCGCTATTTTGACCACCCCACCACGCCGCCATTTTGACCACCCCACACGCCGCCATTTTGACCACCCCACACGGCGCCATTTTAACCACCCCACACGCCGCCATTTTGACCACCCCACCATCTAGACATGCCTTGATCACGTGATCAAGTTCCGCCCCAAATACGGCCCGGGGGGAACAAAAAAGTAGGTCAAAACGCGCTGTAATACGCTTTATATACTACTGATACACTATGTTCGCTTTCAAGACTACTGGTCTGTCTACCTCCTATTTTTGTTGGAGGTCCGTTGGTCGAGTGGTTTAGATGGCCGACATACCGTGCTGGCGATTAGGTGCCTGACTCTGGGGTCGCTGCTTCGAATCCCGCCCCTGACTCGACTAATTTTCAGCCCTAGAAGTTGTGCTATTTTCTAAGCTAGTGTAATCCCAAAATAGCGAAAATATTGTTACACGATCACTAAATGACAAAAAAATATCTTCCGATATTTCAATTGTTTAATATTGATTAAGCAAGCGTCAGATCCGACATTCAATATTTAGCCGTTGTCCATAAAAGACTTTATGATAAAGGAAATACCTTTTTCTTATGACAGCTAGCTCCAATTCCAAATGTGTATGAAATAAAAATATTAAAAACACAAGAGGGTATTTCCTACAAGAGAGAAGCGGTCAACAGATATCAATGATCTCAGCAAGACATTTTGACGATGCTCTATACATAATATCCTAATCACTGACCATTATTTGTTATCCAAATTAATTCCATGTTGTTTTCCAGAGTAAATATCTCACTGAGTCACGCTTCGATTGTGATTGTTCGTTTGAACACCATGGAGATGCGAAACAGATGATATTCAAACGGCTCTAGCCCCGGGTTAAGCGGAATTAGACACAGGTTACGAAACGTAGCGAGAGAGAATGACCATGGGATGCAAGTTTTTACTAGTTGCATCTTTGTTAGATTCTCATTGTTAAAAGGTCATCATTTGAGCATTATATATATGCTCAAAACTATCGACAATTCTTGTTGCACTATGCTACTACTTGAAACAACTCTGTTCTTCTGATACTCAATGATACTTTACTTAAATCTACATCAGACTTTGGATCGCTTTCGCCATGAAGCAAACAGTTAGTAGTACACGGGACATGGAGTAGGTCAAATTATGTACATCCTACAAGCTGCAAATAGCCTTTCCTATTGCAGCAGGATATGGGTCAAAGGGTCTGTTTATTCCAGTCAGTATATGATGACATTTGGAGAGTTTACAGAGGGTCTCATAAATTATCCTAAGTGTCAAACAATTCTCATCTTTGGTGAAACAGTAAGGTCCGGTGAAGTTTTTGAAACTAGGTACATGTGCTTTGACGCACAACGAGCTTAACCACTGTGAATGAAACCCACAAACCTGGAGTATGCACCATCAGTAAGAAATATGGACTTCTAAATATCACAAAAAAAGGATACATTTCCCTCAAAATACATTCTGTCGAATTAACACTGCCGGGGGAGGGGGTGGGGGAGAATTTACAAG
Source organism: Hanleya hanleyi (assembly GCA_036873755.1). NCBI lineage: Eukaryota > Metazoa > Mollusca > Polyplacophora > Lepidopleurida > Hanleyidae > Hanleya > Hanleya hanleyi. The sequence goes on from JAVTVY010013519.1 coordinate 2,451, forward strand.
GTCTTCCGCAAAAGTAACTCCTCGGGGGGGCTTCCCAAGTCTTTACTCGGCTTTACAATGCGAGTAAAAAAAAATGTCCACCTGTGGTTTTGTTCATTTAGTCATATGAAGTTATAATTTATTGTGTATCTGAATATAACACATGGAAGGGTACTTCATCTCTTCACTATATTCAACCATGATATGTTTTATTCATGAAACAAAATATAAATATATTGTGTATTTACCAAGGGCGCTAACGAAAGGAAAATAGTGGAATTAAACAGCAAAACAGATTACTATGAACAGACATAACCCCCCCCCCCCGCCACACACACACACATGAAATCCCAGGTGATCAGGTTAGGTAGGTGTGAATAACCAGCATGAAATGATGACAAATGAATCAGCGAAAGAGAAAATGTTTCAAACAAAATCCGGTTTTGAAGGGAGAAATTCAACTCAAGCAAACATTGACACAAATCTGACCCATGAGAAAGAAATCGTACATGCACAGTCCTTCACATCTTCGCTTAACCAAGTCTAACACTACACGTGTTGCCTTGGCTGAACGTAACACTATCTGATCAGAATACAGATCTGGTGATGTCATAGCGCTATAAATATTCCGTGGTCCATATTAGGAGAAGTGCAATGTATGACCTCTTTAAAATTCAAATTTGATTGGCTATTCGAAGGAAATTAACATCAATACACCCACCACTTGCCATATTTGGAGATCACACGAGCAGACATCAAAGAAAATCCTAGCTGCTCCTATCTTGATTGGCTATATGACATCACGTGCGTTTCCTGGTCTGAACAGTTTACCCTATTCGTTAAGTCAAGGTAAATGACGGAACGTTAGTGTAATATTTAAATTGAAAATGTGAAGATGAGTCCTTCAGAGACTTCAACAACGAAAATTCGAAATTTTACAAGCTTGTGCATGGCGAAAAGCCTGCAAGTGCTAAAAACGATTTGTTTATGGACGCGAACAATTCATGTGGACGACGACTGTCTACTGCATGTCGAATCTGACGCTTCTATTCTACTATCTTTTATGGCCCGAACGGCATTTAACATGGAGTTCTTTCACAGCTGTTTCAGACAAAACCCAGAGCCGATGGGAATTTCTTGTGCAATTAGATCCAGGGGCCAAACCGCAAATAAATACTTAATAACTATCATAATAACAGATAAAGACATAGATTATTTGGAAACATCGAGGTTTTCCCCTTGCCTGCACCAATAGCAAGCCTGAATTTTTTGTACACAAAACAGGATGCAGCTGTCTAAGCAACTCAGTAACCGAGTTGTGGCATTTGTGGTTGTTTTTTATCATTGTGCATCCTCTATAATGCAGGTCTATTTGTATTTGCTCCGGCTGAATAGCCATAGCTACAGATGATGCCGTTGTTTACCATCGTATCCTATTCTCGAGCTTTTACTAGGCTAGGATCACAGTATGTTTCTGGTCCATCGCCAGATTCATGTGTGGTGTACATATATATAGAAGAACTAGCTAGGATACTTTGGCAGATAGTTTTGTGTATATTAAATGTACATTAATGGTACTGTGAGAAAAAGTAAGTCGAGATCACATTATTGGAAAGGTTCTGGTAAATGCCCAGTTGTACATGTAATTTAGTCTTTCCAAACGCTTTATCCTTGATAAAATGGGTCAAGGTCAGCTCCCTTCAATAAGCAGATGCAGATGAGGTGTAAATTTAAAAGGCTCACTTAAATCCTTCGAGGCATAATGTACGGACAGCATTTGGCCATGGAAAATAGGTCAAGGTCAGTCGTCTTCGACACGGGTCTGTATATGTGCCATAAATGTGCTAATAGGATTGGATTTAGGTTTAGTGGATAATTTGGTCTTGAAAAATACGTCAAGATCAATCACATTAAATAGGATTTTGGTCAATAGCCATATACTAATAGGAGAAATGTTATCTACATATGCGAGTGCATTCGCAACTTCCCGGGGGATCTCCTGCAGGGTTAGATCTAGGGTCTCACAGCGTCCGTGAAACGGACACAGGTACAAAATCAAATGAATTAAAAATGAATATGTTTTTGCAAAATATCAAATGATTTTTTTCAAAAATCAAATGATGTTTTTTTACGATGTTTGAAAGCCGTAAACCTGGACGAGTGTGTGTCAACTCGCGTTAGACAACTTATGGCAAGGGAGACAACTATGCATCTATCCGTTGATAAGCTTGGCCACTAGGGGCGCGATAGTTTTCGTTCTCCAGGCAGAGGTCTATACTATGAATGAAGTCGAAAATATGTACGTCTGTGAGTGTCTGGAGAGCTAGGCAGCGCACGTGCGTTCTCGCGTTGTATCTGCAATGACAAGCCGTCATGGCGGGACAGAAAGGTCGGTCTGGGGGAAATACGAAGGGTAGCGGCCGCACAAGAGGATGCGGTGTATTGGCTGGACATTTGAAAAAAAAAATAAAGGAAGATGAAGGGTCTGACTGCCACAAAGTCGGCGTTCTCTTTGCTCGATGCTGTGCTGCCGGTATTGAAAACACAGGTCAAGCAGATGTTGAACACGACATGGAAAATGATGCAGGCATCGAAGCTGGGACAAATTATGTTCAACCCGTTTAGGCAGTCGAGGTGGGAAGAGAATTAGCTTCGAATGATATACAGCATGGTATAAAAATACTGTACAGAGGAATCTATTCAATAGAAATTTTGAAAGCAGCAGCTGTAAATAATTTTAAAAGCAGATGATCAAATTAAACAAGAAGTAAAATGTGCATGATATGCTTGTCTGATCGACAAGACATGTGCAGCCAGGAATCGGTTAGAATGCTTCTAAGAGCATCAAGGGTCCCGGAGTTTCTCGGCGCCTAGGCGGCCCCTGAGCCCTAGTGTAATCCTCCTCCTCCTGGCTTTCTTTACCTAGTTCCTTAAGTTTTCAGAAATTAACCAGAATAACTATGGCGTCACGCAAATGTCGCGTCTGAAATTTAGGTCCGTAGGTCAATGTTCAAGGTCAATGTCGCCTTAAAATTAGAAATTATTGAAAATCGCAAATTTTCGCGCGAGTGGATATATGAAATGAAGATGATGTTTCCCAAAACAACATTGAGGACAAATGTCAGAGGTCAAGATCACTTTAGCCCAAAAATGAAGAAATCCTCCAAATTCAAATTATGTTTCAGAGACAAACAAAAGTATCAAAGAAAGAGTAATGCCCCTTTCATGAATGGAGAACTACGGAAGGCTATAAATCACAAAAAGCATTATTCAGAAAATTTCAAAAATACAATACTGATAAAAATTGGAACGATTTCAAAAAACAGAGAAACATGGTATCTAAACTCAAACGTAAATCAATTAAGACTTATTTCACCGAAAGATGTTCTGGTGGGACAAAATCCAAGATTTTTGGTCCATAATTCGTCCCTTTTTAACAAACAAAGGGAGTTATATTGACGAAACTGTTACCTTATGTGAAGACGAAAAAATTATGTCAAATCAAAGTATCGTTTGTGAAACATTTAATGATTATTTTGTAAATGTGGCCAGGGACATAGGAAATACAAATCCGAGTCAGTCCGGTTTTTCCGGTTCTGATCATCCCAGTTGCCAGGCGATACATGCAAATGTCACTCTACCAAATTCAAATTTCAGTTTCAGCCACGTTAAAGAAGAAGATGTGGACAGTTACCTTTGTAAGTTTGGAGATAAAAAAGCAACTGGGCTAGACAACATATCCGTTAAGATATTTAAATTAGTAAAACCAATGATCCTCCGACCGATTACAAATGTTATAAATGAAATGCTTAGTAAAAATATTTTCCCAGATCAGCTTAAACTGGCGGGGATTACACCCGTGTTCAAGAAAAACGATCCCTTAGATAAGAATAATTATAGGCCAGTGAGTATCTTGCCAATTGTATCGAAACTTTTCGAGCGAGCAATGTGTGATCAATGGTCAAGATACTTTAGCAACATACTCCATCCATATCTATCGGCTTTCCGATCCGGCTACAGTTGCCAATCTACACTCGTGGCACTAACTGAAGAATGGAAACGTGCACTGGATGAAAACAAGTATGTAGGAGCAATACTAATGGATCTTTCAAAAGCATTTGATTGTTTGCCTCATAATCTGATGATTGAAAAGCTGAAAGCATATGGAGTAGGGGATGATGCTGTCGATTTACTTGACAGCTATTTACAAAATAGAAAGCAGTGTGTACAAGTAGGGTCAAACCGGAGTTCATGTAAGCAGATACTTAAAGGTGTGCCACAGGGCTCTATCTTAGGACCACTGCTGTTCAACATATTCATAAACGATGTACTATATTTTGTTGAAAAGGCTAGTCTTTTTAATTACGCAGATGACAACACTTTAACCTATTCAGGCCCGTCACTGGACTCATTAAAGAGAGTCTTGGAGACTGAGGGTGAGGCCTTAATCGAGTGGTTTACCAATAATTATATGCAGGCTAATCCACAGAAATTTCAGGCACTGGCAGTTGGTAAACGCACATATAAAGACAGGCCTGCCTTCAACATCGGTGGTGTTCATATTAAATGTGACGAACATGTCAAATTACTTGGAATGGAAGTTGATTATCTTTTAACGTATGACCACCATGTTTCTAATGTCTGTCAGAAAGCTTCCAAGCAAATCAATGTACTGAAACGTATAGGTCAACATCTATCCCTCGAATGTAGGAAATTTATTTATCATGCATTTATTATGTCTCACTTCAATGTTTGTCCCTTAGTATGGCATTTTTGTAATGTCGGAAACACGAGGAAGATAGGAAAAATTCATCATAGAGCACTCAAATTTGTCTATCATGATTACACGAGTTCTTACGAAGGTCTATTACAGAAATATAAAACTACCTCTTTGCATCTCAAACGTCTGAGATTGATGGCCATCGAGACTTTTAAAATTTTAAATGGTAATAGTCCTGAATATTTATCGCAACTTGTTAACAAGAAGGAAAGATTTTATAATTTCAGGTACTCTAATTTACTCGAGCTTCCTAAAGTCCGAACAGAGCGGCATGGTATAAATAGTTTTAGATACAAGAATACCAAATTATGGAATGATCTCCCCGAACATATACAAGCGACTTCAAATTTTAACGATTTTAAGAAACTAATCAAGATATGGAATGGGAAGGAATGTAACTGCTCCATATGTCGCCAGTAATGTGCCCGCTATCTGTTTTATGCAGCTATATATTTAATAGATACAAAAAATGGAGTTATTCCATTTCTCCGAATAGCAGTGAAAAAGTATTTGTAATATCGAACTGTGATAAAAATATCTTTATTATGCTTGTATATATGTATATTTTTATGATTTTATTGATTTTAAAAGTCGGTCGTAAAAGCTCCACGGAGCTTGTGTTTGCTATGTTCCTTGTACTATGTACACCAACTCTAAATAAAATTTACTATGACTATGAGAGACGATATATCAGGCACAAAATTATTCAAAGGCCGAACAGGTCAGAGGTCAACCTCACGCGGCCTTACGAACAGAAAATTGTTGAATATGTGCCTGTCCTATTACTCCGGTCGAAGGATGTGGATTGTGATCAAACTTCGAGAATACCCCACGCTGGATTGTGATCAAACTTCGAGAATACCTCACCCTGGATTGTGATCAAACTTCGAGAATACCTCACGCTGGATTGTGATCAAACCTCGAGAATACCTCACCCTGGATTGTGATCAAACTTCGAGAATATCTCACGCTGGATTGTGATCAAACTTCGAGAATACCTCACGCTGGATTGTGATCAAACTTCGAGAATAATATCATCAGAAAACCATTGAAAATCATATTTTTGTGAGTTGATGCATTGAAAGCGATGAGTCGTTCACAAAGATTGGCATAAATAGTTCAAGGTCACATAACACCAAAAAACCTCGTAGACCTCGTTTTGATGACTTGGTCCATGGTAGAAATTTAGCTCTTGTATAATATGTTAGAAAGTACTTACCATGTTCTTTTATTCGCTGGTTAATTTCTGTAGCACAAATTTCACATGCTCTAAGTGAACCTTGGAATGCGATTTTTTCTGCTCGTATTCTGTTCTTGGGAAGTGATTTGACATAGTGCAGAGCTAAGATCGCATTTGTCTCTTGTATGCCATCTGTTGTGTTCTTTGATGTCCCAGCACCATTGCTTTGTCTGGTCGTGGCAATCAGTAAGTTCTTGATGGGAACTGTGGTAGCACTTGAACCTGAAAAAATATTTTAAAGTTACGTGAGACATATTTGGCTATCCTGTCCCTATTGAATCACCGTAAATGTTGACTCAAATTCTAACATACCTACCTATAATGATTTGAATTTATAAATTATGTAACTAAAACATCGTGCTGGTACCATTCAATAAATTCCTTTCATACTACATTGGAAAGCCTATTAATTTTATAGTAATTGCACTACAATTGCACTACAATAATTCAATAATTGCACTACAATAATTCAATAATTGCACTACAATAATTCAATAATTGCACTACAACTTCTGACATATACGAATGTTGCAGTAGCGTCGTGTCGTGTTTTTTTGTTTTTGTTTTTTTTTCTTCTTTTTTTTTCTGTGAACTATCTCTTCCGGATTAGCGATTTCTTGACCATCACTTACGCCCTCCCATCACCCCCCCTCCCTCTGACTGGTGATTTGAACACGTTCAACCAGTTTATTTGGACCTATCCTGTTGATGCCATAGAGAACACCGACACCAACACCGACACTTACACTCTCACATTCCCGTACCGGTGAAACTAGTTTCTTTACGTTAGGGATCCGGCCGAGCGGCTAGAACAATGTTCCCGGCAGCACTGAATCTGACTAATAGCAGTATTCTGTACAACATTTCACCTTGACATGCAGGATTGAGAGCTCATAAAGATATGAATGAAGTTAAAAATGAATAGAGATTATAAAATAATGAAAGATAGGTTGTTACGTGATTGTACGCACGTATAACCCCTGAATGAAACCACAAAAGCTTAATTGTTGCAAACTGATCGTTATCACTAATAAACACATTTAGTTCCTGTTTACCTCCAATCTGCAGACTTATCGTTATCACTAACCAACTGAGAGACTTCATTAGAACACTGGTTAGCATCCGCCGATGTGACCTTAAACACCATAGTATTATATCAGATTGGTTCTGCTGAAGCTAAGGCTCATCATAAATCTGCTGGTTCAGGATGCTGACATCCTATTCTATGATACTGATCAATGTGTATCCCAAAAAATAACTAGAGCTTATAGCTGTACTGGATTTGGGCGACTGGTAACATCATGAATTGGTGGTCAATGGACCAACTTTGACCTAGTGGCCCAAAAAACATACGTTACTCTCACAGATTTATGATAAACTTTTATTTTAAGACCACACGTATTTGTAATTGATGTAAATTCTGTGCTTCTAGGAACATGGCAATGTGACTAACGTCACAGGACCTACGAAATAGGTCTTAGGAGGCATTAGAACATGCTTTTGCCAAAAGGCCACCAAAGTAGCCGCAGGGAGTAATCCAGACGAGTTTTGATACCGTTATACCGGTACCGGTATCAGCGCCCAAACTCACGCGCCCAAATACTGACAAACCAATTTGAATGTCGGCTAAAATCTAAACCAAAACTACTTAAAATCAATCTAATGGATTTACTTTTATTATTTATTGAATAAATAATTGATTATTTCCTGTGTACAGGTGGAGAGACTAAATTTTCACACTCGCATCCTGCTTCTTGACGAAATCCATGCGGGCCGCCATTTTAGCATGGTTTAAGCTCGCTGCGCATTGGTTTTGCACAAAATGTTTTCTTCTGTATTTGCGGGTTTCCGGTTTCGCGGTAGTCGACTGGTGTCCCAAAAAATTGCCTGGATTAGTCCCTAAATTTCATCAAAAGTAGGTCAGCTCAGAACTTGCTGGTAACAGTCCCCTAATGCACGTTCATGCCAAAAATCAAGGTTCTAATGTTAACGGTTCTCCTTATTTTGCCAGAGAAAGGATTCGGATGGAATGACTCACTCACTCATTACCAGACAATTTGCAAATGAGAGCCTACTTCGTAGGAAAAAAGTTAAAACACACTGTCAAGTAACTTGGTAATTTGTATACAGGGGCGTCGGAAGCAAATTCAAAGTGGTACGGACACTATCACAACACTTTAGGCGAGGGTCCATGGGCCGCCCAGGCCCCGGAAGCTCCTGGGGTCTAGATCGCCGGAGACGCGTTCTGAACGATTTCTGGCGAATAAAATCTCTCTGCAATGAAGTGTAATTTTAGTTTTTTCCTGACCCTATTACCATGAATACGCAATCAATGGTGGTTTTCTGCGATGCTGTATTACAAAAAAAAGTATGTATAGTATAAAAGTACGTAACCTAGACACATTGTGTAGACGTAACCGATATAATTCTTAGGGTCAATGGGGTGTTGATAAATTCATTGCAGAAGTAACGCCATCTACATTCATGATTTAGCTAGCTATACTTCTGCAATAATAAAGCTGGCACTCGTAGTTTTTACAACGGGCCATGACTGCTAACAGTAAATTATTTCATGGACAAGGGACGCAAAAGCGGGGAAAATGTGAGAAAACCCCTCTATACCCCGTCCGTCATTACAGTTACTTGCACGGAATTACTTGGGGACAAAGTACTTGCAGCAGAATTATGAGGGGAGGGGGACTAAAGACCCCACTGGACCTCTCGCCCCCCATCCCATTTCCAACACTGCGCCGGGCCTGCGAGAGAGTGAAGGACCAATTCGCGAAGGAGCAAAGCGACCAAGCAGGGGGAGAGTCTGAGAGAGTGCTTTTTAGCGCTTTTTAGGAAAAAAAATGCCACTAAATGGCGCTCACACGCATCTGAGCAGTGTTTTGTTCCCGATAGAATATACATCAGAACAGTGTAAAAAGTGTGTTCAGGTGATACAGCATGAAAAGAGTATAAGGCGCTATAGAGCTTCTGTTTTAACCACATGGCAGTGTGACCAACGTCACAGGACCTGCGAAGTAGGGTAGGCATCAGGACTCCGACGCCAACTTAACTCTTGGAAGTTGAAATCCTGCCTATATTAAGATGGGCACAGCCCAAGTCAGAATCACCAGTGATTTTCATAAAAAATCACCAGAAATTTTCATCAAGAGTAGGTCAGCTCAAAACTTGCTGGTAACAGCCCCCTAATGCACCTTCATGCCAAAGATCAAAGTTCTAATGTCAACGGTTTTCCTTATTTTGCCGACGAAAGGATTCGGATGGACTGACTGACTGACTCACTCACTCACTCATTACCGGACAATTTACAACTGAGAGCCTACTTCGTAGGAATATCGATTAGTCAATCTGACTGATTTGCAACAGACTCATGCAATTTGATGTCAGCTTGCTGTTCATTACATGGTCATTCTTGAGATATGATTACAAGAAAATTGTACGGACGGAACGGCCGTACATGAAGACAATACCTCAAATTACAGCGGAAACTGGCTGGTGGTTCCGACAGATTTTACAGAGAGAGTCACATCATCACAGTCATTCTCCATATGTGGACAGAGCCTGTCCAGATAGAGAGGGAGTGAAGAGCATACAGCCGGCTCTATTCCACGCCATGGTCATTGGAAAAGTTTCAGGCGCATTCGAGAGACCAAACGGTATTTCCGTTAAGGAGAATTTATACGAACTGTCTCTACGGATATGATCCCATTCTATCCTTAATTTGTGTGTATGCGACCATCAGATTCACAAAGCCTGATGTATATTTGTGAAATTCGGATAAACACCAAACAACGTGGCTGCATTCAATTGCCGGTGGTCGACCCATATCGTCAACTTACCATCGCCGTAGCGAAACAATTTGACCTTGATAAAATACATGTAGGTCAAGGTCCGTCATTTTCAATCGGCTTCTTACCCTTCACCAGATACATACATGGTATAAATTTACAATGTCTGGCTATAATCCTCCTTGAAATATCGTGTCCACAAGAAAGACGGACAGATGGACGAACAGACGGTCAAACGGACGCCAAGACGTACAGACAGACAGACAGACGACGCCGACGACGACAATACCCTACGGGCAAAATTGGCTCGGGGAGTAATAAACCATTTGTTGAATCTCAGACTAATGCAGCTAAGACAAACCATTCACCCAGCTTAACTGGTTCTAATGCATCTCCCCTGTGGGGGTCAGCTGCAGTCTCTTACTCAGTATGTGTATACCTGAACTTAACACCATAAATATTGTGACTGACTGATCAGCGTATAAGTAATACTCCAACTCCGAGAATGATAAACAGGCTTGATTCCAGAGTTCTGTTTATTCTTGTGTTTCACTCGCAATTCAACTTTAACCCCTTCAATGCAGTTGATAGCTGAAAGGGGTAGTTACGTCTTAATAATCGAAATTCATTTAGCTGGTACGTTTGGGAAGCCAAAGATAAGTTTTACTCACTAACATGCGACGTAAAACAGCGTCGACTGACGTTCGTATTTGGACTCTCTCCTGTTTATGGCATGGTTTCAATGTCGTCATACATGCCGTGACATTGCCTCGCGATATTATTTTGATTGAGGGTGTTATTTCAGATATATTAAAATATCCATGCTAAAATGTACACAAAAAAAGTCAGACCCGTCAACTACATGCATGATAGACACTCAACAAAGTATGTCAAATATTGGCAAGATATTGTGCTCGAGGGACGAAGCTCCCGAGAGTGCAATATCGCACCAATATTTGACATATATTGTTAAGTGTCTATCATGTAACTGTTTTATTCAATGATCACCCGAGCTAGGGTGTGGAACTCCGCCCCTTTTGACCTAATCCGGGGGAAATGAGGTCAGGTGTGGTGTATTTCTAATACACCATATGCGATATTTGAAATACACCACAGGTGACTTGTGTAGTGAATATAGTACAAGGTAACGATCGAAGGAAATGGAGGATTCATTGGACAAAGACGAAAGCCCAATTTGTTGATGCTGTTTTACGTCACTTATTAATCTGGACGTTTACAATATAGAACTTGGGTATTAATCTGGACGTTTACAATATATAACTTGGGTATTAATCTGGACGTTTACAATATAGAACTTGGGTATTAATCTGGACGTTTACAATATAGAACTTGGGTATTAATCTGGACGTTTACAATATATAACTTGGGTATTAATCTGGACGTTTACAATATAGAACTTGGGTATTAATCTGGACGTTTACAATATAGAACTTGGGTATTAATCTGGACGTTTACAATATAGAACCTGGGTATTAATCTGGACGTTTACAATATATAACTTGGGTATTAATCTGGACGTTTACAATATAGAACTTGGGTATTAATCTGGACGTTCACAATATAGAACCTGGGTATTAATCTGGACGTTTACAATATATAACTTGGGTATTAATCTGGACGTTTACAATATAGAACTTGGGTATTAATCTGGACGTTTACAATATAGAACTTGGGTATTAATCTGGACGTTTACAATATAGAACTTGGGTATTAATCTGGACGTTTACAATATATAACTTGGGTATTAATCTGGACGTTTACAATATATAACTTGGGTATTAATCTGGACGTTTACAATATAGAACTTGGGTATTAATCTGGACGTTTACAATATAGAACTTGGGTATTAATCTGGACGTTTACAATATAGAACTTGGGTATTAATCTGGACGTTTACAATATATAACTTGGGTATTAATCTGGACGTTTACAATATAGAACTTGGGTATTAATCTGGACGTTTACAATATAGAACTTGGGTATTAATCTGGATGTTTACAATATAGAACTTGGGTATTAATCTGGACGTTTACAATATAGAACTTGGGTATTAATCTGGACGTTTACAATATAGAACTTGGGTATTAATCTGGACGTTTACAATATAGAACTTGGGTACTAATCTGGACGTTTACAATATAGAACTTGGGTATTAATCTGGACGTTTACAATATAGAACTTGGGTATTAATCTGGACGTTTACAATATAGAACTTGGGTATTAATCTGGACGTTTACAATATAGAATTTGGGTATTAATCTGGACGTTTACAATATAGAACTTGGGTATTAATCTGGACGTTTACAATATAGAACTTGGGTATTAATCTGGACGTTTACAATATAGAACTTGGGTATTAATCTGGACGTTTACAATATAGAACTTGGGTATTAATCTGGACGTTTACAATATATAACTTGGGTATTAATCTGGACGTTTACAATATATAACTTGGGTATTAATCTGGACGTTTACAATATAGAACTTGGGTATTAATCTGGACGTTTACAATATAGAACTTGGGTATTAATCTGGACGTTTACAATATAGAACTTGGGTATTAATCTGGACGTTTACAATATAGAACTTGGGTATTAATCTGGACGTTTACAATATAGAATCTTTTGGTAATAACTGACGTTTACAATATAGAACTTGGGTATTAATCCGGACGTTTACAATATAGAACTTGGGGTATTAATCCGGGACGTTTACAATATAGAACTTTGGGTATTAATCTGACGTTTACAATATAGAACTTGGGGTAATAATCTGGACGTTTACAATATAGAACTTGGGTATTAATCTGGACGTTTGCCACATAGAACTTGGGTATTAATCTGGACGTTTACAATATAGAACTTGGGTATTAATCTGGACGTTTACAATATAGAACTTGGGTATTAATCTGGACGTTTACAATATTGGGTATTAATCTGGACGTTTACAATATAGAACTTGGGTATTAATCTGGACGTTTACAATATAGAACATGGGTATTAATCTGGACGTTTACAATATAGAACTTGGGTATTAATCTGGACGTTTACAATATAGAACTTGGGTATTAATCTGGACGTTTACAATATAGAACTTGGGTATTAATCTGGACGTTTACAATATAGAACTTGGGTATTAATCTGGACGTTTACAATATATAACTTGGGTATTTTTCTGTACGAACGATAGCTTTTTGTGCAGAATTGAAGAAATTAATGTTTGACTCCACAAACGTAACAGCCTATGAAAACGTAACTACTCTGGCACGTATCTATGAATTAACTTTGAAGATAGTCGGCATATACATTAAAGACACCAAAATAAAGAAAAACATTTTCATACTCTCCAAATATAACTTTACTCGCTTCAGTGGATAGCAGCTACCTCTTCAATGGCCGGAAACACTCTCAACACACTTAAGGATGTCCGCTGGAGGTGAATCAAAGTAAATAACTTTTTTAATAAAGTGTGTTATTGCATTCTTTATTGTGTAATGAGGAGAAACAAAGAAAAATCTTTCGGTTCGTGTGTATATTTTAGCTTTAGTCATTATTAAGTGGACTGATCACTGATTCCATTTGATAACCCAGAATAGCCCTGGTTTTGAAGCATATTCATGAAAACTTCATATACGTAGTATTTAACGTTTTCTTATATTCTAACTGTTTGCAGATAATCATAATGTCTATCAAAATTTATCAAATTGGATGGATGTTGCTGCACGAAATTCTCGGCTAAAGGGCTTTTAATGGAAATCCCTATCACTTATCATAAGAAAGGGAGATAACCTAACAGGAAAAATAGGCAAAACGTCCGCCAAAGCCCAAAATCATCAGCGGACATCTTTAACAACTCAGTTCTCAGGAACTCAGGAATTACATTGTGCAACGTTTGGTCAGCAGTGTTTTGTTTTTTGTTTTTTTTTTAATATGCCCGCCAAAACTGTCTCCTCCTTCCGTCTGCCCGTTCATATCATGTCCGGTCTAATTCGGGACAATTTCCTATCTATGTTTCGGTGAGTGGATACCCTTGCGGGCGACGAAATGTCGTGTATCAAAATGGAGGTCAAAATCAGAGGTCAATGGTCACTGGCCTGACAATCAGGAAATCGTTAAAAATCGTAATATTTTTGTTAGAGGACACATTAGAGGTCAAAGGTCACTGATGACGCTGTGTGATATAGTGAAGCCAATTTTGGCCCTTGTTGACTTCTGCATCTCCAAAGACAAAAGTTATGAAAATGGGGTCATGACCCCAAATGTAATAACAATGAAATTTGTGAAAAGAGAAAGAACTATTACTTATTCCAAATAATTAGCCTATCTCAGCCAAAGTCGTCATCAGCATATATACGGCACCCAAATTCATTAAAATACAATAAGTCAATGCGCATGAACTCGGAAGATAAATTCAGAAGAGGAAATAAACAGTACAGCGCAATCTGTAGAACTAAATCCAGCTGGACATAAATCATTCTAGGGTTAAGACTGGAGCACGTTAGCAATTATTCACTTTGGGAAAGTCTCGTGTATGTCAGTTCTCATTAACTGCAAGATGCATCGCCTTTGAGCCGAAATTGTGTATGATACTTTATGATTTCTATATGTAATACTTCCAGTGAAAGGACTATTAGCTTAATTGGCGAACAAGATCCTTTCAAGTTACAGTCAGTACGGAGAACATTTATGGTTCCATTATAGATAATTAGTTGACACTTACATGCTATAGAGCATAACAATCTCAAACTTGAAACGAACTACACTCGTCAGCCCTAATGAAGAATTAATGAGGAAGCCTTGTCAGATCATTTCGCTTCACCGCACTGGTATCAGCAGGAATCGACGCCATGGAGCGAAAAGGCGAAATGGCTTCTTTTGGTTTCAATAGATATAGACAAAATATAGATATAGGACAAATGAAATGATATTTCTCTCCATTGGGTTTATCGAGAATCATATCTTTATGGTGTGTAGGCTTCAATCGATTCTAATATTCTCGGAGTCAAACATTTTGGGTCCCCAAAGAATTTTTTTTAAAAACATAACTTCATTTCAAAATTCAAGAGGACATACGTCCCGGCTCCCATTAGACTAATTCTCTCTTTAATAATCTACACATCGTTGGATTTTTCTAACAGCTCCGACTTTATAACAAGTATTTACTAATGATAATAAACACATCCATATAGTTGAAAGCACAGGGGCTCGTTACCATTGATAATTGGTTGAATGGGTTGATTGGGGGGGGGGATAGATGGATGGTTGATTTAAAAAGAGGGGACGAGGGAGTACTTCACTACCAGTGGAGTGCTGAACTGTTAGAAAAGATTCACGCCTCAAACGACAGAAAAACAGACATATATGGCTATGTAACATTACTAAACATTACCACAAGCTGGGGCGATTTTAAGAAATAACGTTTTCATAGGCGTGTTCAATGGTTATTTTACGCTTCGCCCTTGCCCTAAAATGTATAAACTTCCCCAAACTAACTGTATTTTACGCACAGTTAATTTGGGAAAATTTATATTTTCCCAAACTTACTGTGCGTAAAATAACCATTGAGCACGCCTATAAAAACATTCTTTCTATTCGATTGCACAACTCAAATTGATTATCAACAAAAATTATAATGAAAGGCCGAAATAATATGGTAAACTTTGACATCCTTTCTCCCCTTTGTTGAAAAAAACTCGTTCACTGATATTGGCACGATGCTCCCGCCTCAGTGGACGAGTTTATGTGGTCTCCCAAATGGGGTCCGCTGTTGGAAAATTGCGTGGATATATGCCTATTTGTGTCGCTTTGTTAATCAATTCCACGATGAAAACAACAGTTAAACTTGAGAAATAAGTTTCATCTCGTAATCTATTTGTTTGTTTTATTCGATTGTTACTTGTATCAAAGCAGATGCCCCTTTCCTCACCCGACTTGTGACATGGAATCTCCTAAAGAACACCTACACTTGACACATGTACATTTCACATAACCGTGCTAAAACGTCTAATAAATGCACGGTTAGCTCGAAGTTATTGACACAAGTGTTATAGAATACAATCTAATGTGTCATGGTCTATAGTTACGTCTATGTGTGTGGTTGGGGAGAGGGGTGGAGGATTCACTTACAATTTTCTCGCAACTTTCTTGAAAAAAAATGATACTTAGGTCACTTACTTTTACCCAGCTTGACCCATTGTGAAGACATTATATATCTGTGCCCCCAAAGTGCCCCCCCCCCCAACCAACCCCTCTCACTCCTCTCCCCCCCCCCCTACAAACATACACTGCCACCGCTCTCTATGTGAATGTGACCTAGATAATATATGTAATATAATATTGATAGGTTGATTTATATGTGAGCAGGTGTTGAGAGGGCATATACATGTAGCTGGATTGTTAATGAATAATTGAAGCTGATATATACAGTACGTTTGGTTCAGTCGGTCTGACCTTTATAAGAATCCATTTGAATGATAGATGAGCGTGCTAAATTGTCGATAGCATTTCTCACATGTATGAGGAGCAATGGACAGAAAATACCATTTCTATTGTTAACACAAAGGCCTCGAGTTATTACGAGACATTATTTTTATATAAACCTGTTCACTCAAACTTGAGTTACTTTTCACTCAACTTGAGTTACTTTTCACTCAACTTGAGTTAAAACCACTCAAGTTCACTCAACTTGAGTGGGGTGAATTTCCACTCCTATGCTTGAGTGAATGTCACTCAAGTTGAGTGCATTTAACTCAAGTTGAGTGAAAAGTAACTCAAGTTGAGTGAACATCTCACTCAAGTTTGAGTGGGATGAATTTCCACACTTGAGTGAAATTTCACAGAATTTTTTTTGGAGAGTAGCATACTTATCTAACGTCGATTTGATGTTTTCATCAACGTTAAAAAAACGTTACAAAAAGACGTCATATCAATCACATTTCTCTCAATTAATTGCAGTAAGTTCCTTGTCATTCGTCAACGTTTTGTCAAGTTCAAATTCATTCAACCAACGTTTACTCAACATTTAAAGTTAAAAACATTGTATTAACATAGACAATGAATTCTCATTTAAAAAATGCTAAAATGAGAGGTCCAAATCGGCTTATTTTTAAAAAATTTGAACCATATACCGCATTCGGCTCAGTAATTGTGAACCTTCTGTAACACATAATCCTACGCTGTGTTTATAGCGAGGTACACTATCAGGCTTATATCGCATTTGAGTCATAAACAGTGGTTGAATACCCACTATGCAATGTTGTTAAGCAGGACATTACGATACGATGTATGTAGCTAGAGTAATAGCGCATATGGACGCTTGGTAGCAGATCTAATTATATTTCCGTAAATAATGTGATGATCGCAAAGATAAGAGACATCCTGTGGGCCATTTGTACATGTAATTGTATTAATGTGTATAAAACAAGATAATGTAAAAATATTACAGACGAAAACACTTCGATATCCCAAACCGCCAACACAGATCATAGTGTGCGCCAGTAAAACATGGTCCAGCGAAGCGATCGCCCGGATTTATAACAGGATTTCATTCTCGCTAAACCCAGGGGTGTAGATTTATCTCTATCCTAGATACCAACGGATCGTGTTCATAGGAAATGCTAATGTATTTTTCAGCCAATCAGCAAGGCAACAGCTTGTGTATAGTGACCAATCAGATGATGTGTTTACCGCGACCCGGTCGACTGTGACAACAGTCAAAAACACCACAGTTGCCTGGCTTGTGGGATATTTGGTGGTAGATAAATACGTAATATAAAGGAAATTTTTTTAAATGGATTTGAAGAAAGAATTATATTTATTAATATATTCATAATTTATTGAAAAAAATACGTACTCATCTACCATCCAATACCCCACAAGCCAGGCAACTGTGGAAAACATTGAAAGTGGGGATGGTCAAGGTTTCGCCTTTGGCTCAAAAAAAACCTTGACGTTGTGAATATGCACAAATGTATGCCCCTATCTGCCTCCCCACCAACCCCCACCCCCACCACACACACACACACACATGCTGCTTGGCAAAAACATAATAGTGGCATAATAGTTATCATTCAGTAGTATCAAACTTTTTCGCCAAGCAGTCAAGGAGGAAAGTCCAGATAAGTATATACAATTCCTATATAGCATATATTGATATTGACGATAAAAGGGCCATAACTCGTGAGAAAACATCAGCACAGGTAATAGGTAACAGTGCATACCTATATGATGCCAAGCATCTTCTAAGAAAATCTTGGCCAATTAAGAAGTGGGATACAGCCCGGACAGGACTAAACTAGAACCTACAGAGATGTCGACGAAAAATGGTAAATAATTTTGGGCAAGATCGTCAGCATGTGTTAAAACCCCAACAGTGCACATCTCCAAGACAATTACGTATCTTCTGTGTAAGTTTCGATGTTGTCCATCAAATGGTACTGGAGATATATCAACGTTCACGATACAAGGCCATATACAATCTGGGAAATATCATCGAAACGGGTAACAGTCTCAACAGTGCACATCTGCAAGATACGGAGAATCTTCATGTAAGTTTTCGAAGTTGTTCATCAGATGGTAAGATAGATATGGTCCGAACAAGCATATACTGATGTGGAAGATAAAGTGCCATAACTCTGGGGAAATCATCGAAATGGAAAAAAGCATGACAATGCACACACTGCACATTTGTTGCACATGTGCGATGTGCACTGCCCATTTAACGCGCATGTGCGATGTGAACGAGACGATTATATATTATTGGTATATGAATTCCTTAATCTGCATGTATCAATGTACGTATGAAATGAGCTCTCATGTGCGATGTGTGCTGTACATTTACTACGTATGTACGGTGTGCACTGGGATATGCACCGCACATTAATTGCACATGTGGGATGTTCACTGCTTATTTATTGCACATGAGCGATGTACACTGCGCATTAACTGCTTGGCTACACAAGAATGAAAGTATGGGAAGGGTTTGGAGAATTTATCCCCACCTTTTTGGTATACAATAACAGAGACAGAGAGAAAATTAAAGTTTAAAGTCGCGTTCAGCAATATTTCAGCACTATACGCCATGTGTACAAAGTGCACAATAACATATGAATAACGTAGTATTCTATAACACTTGTAACATCGAACTAACCGTGCATTTATTACACGTTTTAGCACGGTTATGTGAAATCAACACGCGTCAAGTACAAGTGTTCATTGAAAGATTCTATTTCACAAGTCGGATGAGGAAAGGGACGTCTGGTTTCATACAAGTAACAATCGAACAAAACTAACAAATTACAAGGTGAAATTTCTTTCTCCAGTTTAACTGTTGTTTCCATCGTGAAATTAACTTGAATTGATTCCCCATTTGAGAGACCATTTAAACTCATCCACTGATTTTGGCACGATGCCAACCGAGACGGGAGCAACGTGCCAATATCAGTGGACGACTTTTTCCAACGAAGGGGAGAAAGGATGTCAAAGCTTACCAAATTATTTCAACATTTCATTATAATTTTTGTTGATAATCACTTTGAGTAGTGCAATAGAATAGAAATACTGTTTTCATAGGCGTGCTCAATGGTTATTTTACGCACAGTTAGTTTGGGAAAGTTTATAAATTTCAGGGTCCGGGCTTCGCTCTTGCCCTAAGATATAAACTTTCCCAAACTCACTGTGCTTAAAATAACTATTTAGCCTATGAAAACATTATTTCTTAAGTATAAGTCTTCATGACTATGTTGATTCATATAGAATGAGAATTTTATGAAATTGATCGATCATTCTCTATGGAATAAAGAATAAACTGACTAAATAAGGCGACACTTCTTTACAAATAATCACATGTGCATGATAATTCATGGCGGTCGATTACTTGATTCTGTTTATCCGAGTCCTTGAACCTGAAACAGTTTTCCTGCGGAACCTACGCCCTGAAAATTCTCCTTCTCCAGTCCTGTACCCAGTATTTTTACCTTCACTCATTAGTTGAATCGTAATATTTTGATCATGACCCCATATTTTGGTCTTTACTCATATATTTAACCGTTACTCCAGATTTTGACAGTGACTTCAGATTTTGATCCTGATCATAATGATGTTACTGATTCTTAACTTGATCATTATCATTTGGCCCGAGCCGGTCCATTTTACACTACTAATAGACCAATAAATCAATTGAATGGCGATGGGTATCCATGGAGCTCCTCCAGTACCTATGTTAACGCAGCCAAAAATGCATGTATGTTTATACCGGTAAGTAACAGTCTGTTTGAGATTCCCAAAGCGCATTACATCGGATACATTCTTTGTACCAGATAAAATTCCCCACAAAAACAATAAACATGATTTTTTTCTCATGGTCCATTTGCCCTCCAAACTAGGATGTGATCAAGGAGGAAAGTATTGAAGTACTCGAACTTGAAACCATTATTGCCTTACGGATATGAAATGCTATGCATTTGTGGGGGGTTTGAAGAACGCTCAACTATTGGGATGGACGAGGCGATTTGATTTTCAGCACTTTCCCCTCGGTTTTCACAGGCTGTCTCGATTAACACGTAGTAATACATCTGATGCCATGTGATTCTACAAAATCTATCAAATTTCGACAAGCAAAATGAAGATTACATGACAGTACCAACAGTGACAAAATGATTTTTTTTCACTTAGCATAATATATAGTTTCGGTTGTAATTGATAGACTTTGGGTTTGGAATAAAAGCATTTATAAGTAGAACATTTGTGCAAATCGTCGAATTAGCGGTTCACCACCATTATCGATAAACTACGGAACCGTGGAGGGGACAAAGTAAATATTCTTTTTAATTTCTCCGAGGTAGTATATGAGGATAAATTTGCAATTGGTCAGTTATTTCGGGGAAATTTATTATTCCTCGAGATAACTGACCAATCGCGAATTTCCCCTTAGATAATTATATCGGGGTAAATTATTTTTTCCCCCAGATAATTCACCAATGGCGAATTTCTCCCTAGATTATATCTAGGAAACCATTATCGTCTCGCCGAGAAAATGACAATGGGAAGGGTCCCGGAGTGAATCGGTGAAATTTTTGAAAAAAGTCACCGAGGTCTGTATATAGGCCTATAGGCTGGCCATGGGGGGTATAGGTCCAACCTGGGAAATGTACACACGTTCATTGTGATATGGGTTGCTTGGATTTGTTTTTCACGTCTCGTCATTTAGAACACGATGGGAAGGGTCCCGGAGCGAAACGGTGAAATTTTGGAAAAAGTCACCGAGGCCTGGGTAGGCCCATAGGCCTATACTGCATGGCTATGGGTGTATAGGTCCATACGGGGTGGATGTTTTGGGATCTAGGTGGGCCACTAATGGCCCGATGGGGTCGAGTGAGGTATCAATGTGAAGCCTATGTGAGGGGGCAACCGATGGGATGGATGTGGGGTAGGAATATCGTCATTCTGCGCATGCGCAATAGACAAAGTGTATGGAAATAGACGTTTTGGGATCTAGGGGAGCCACTAGTGGGCCGATTGGATCGAGTGAGGTATCAATGTGAAGCCTATGTGAGGGGGCATCTGATGGGGTGAGTGCGGGGTTGAAATATCGTCACTCTGCGCATGCGCAGTGGACAAAGGGTATGGAAATAGACGTTTTGGGGTCTAGGTGGGCCACTAGTGGGCCGATGGGATCGAGTGAGGTATCCATGTGAAGCCTATGTGAGGGGGGTAGACTAGGGTGTCGTTTCCATTCTGCTGCGCAGGTCACGTGGGTTGTGACGTCACTTCCGGGTTTCATCTCCAAACCCAGAAGAGTTCCAATGTTCCCCCTTAGACGTAGGACCCGGCCCGGCCCGCCCCGCCCCGCCCCGGCCGCAGCGCGCGCGGGCTATCCGGCCGCAGCGCGCGCGCGCGCGGGTTATTCGGAAGTGCGCGGATGAATGTCGGGTCAAAAGGTCAAAGATCACATCCAGGTCAAAAGGTCTCCCTTTCGGCAAGGTTCGGAGACAATGTTGCGGCATCGATAGTCAGAGCTTGAACCCCAAAAGGGGATTGTAACTGAACCTGGGAAGCATGGGCAGTTCCATTTGGACCAATCAGCGGTCGAGAAAAAGAGCCAATGAGCGATCGATAAAAGAACCAATGGACGGGTACTAGGTACACGTCTGCGCCTACATCCGGGTACTGGGATGCTTTCACCTACGTCCGCGCCTACATCCGTGTTCTTGCACACCCGGGTAATGTTTTCTGGACATGGATGGGTTACCTTTGGCTCCATTCTAGGTCACTGATTGGCTAATACGGTGTTCAAAGCCAGTTTCATGCATTATGCTCATATAGAAAACACACAAGACAGGGTTTTTTGGTGAGATCTCTTTTTTTTTATTCAGATAACCTTACTTCTGGCTTGATGATGTCCTCTATCGGACATGGAGTAGCGGTTATTAAGTCTGAGTTTTAATCAGATTGGAATATGATATACCTACGCTGCGCATGCGCGCTGTACTATCAATTGTCCAAAATTACATGTAAACACGGTTGCATAATGTACATCGGCGTTGGTAAAGTGATTGGAATGAAATGGTTATGTCAAATCCCTCTCTCTATAGGTTAGATCGCGTCAGTGTAGAATCCATGATTAAACCGTCATGTGATAAAAACATGACGGTCGTGTACATGAGTCTTGTAAGGGCCATAGGGGGCCAGATTTAACTTTTAAAGCATTTATTTTGGACCTGAAACGTGTTTACATGCCATGTGCTATGAACTGACATTCTGACAAATTACGTGTTTATTGACTCGCCATCAGCTCCCGCATATCGTTGACAATGTCACACCATCACCCCTAGATACTTTATGTGTGTTTCTACAAGCTTATTTTGTTATGCCACCCAAAATGAAAGTGATAGTATCTGACAGAGAACATGTCATGTTTCCCGCTGTACATTCTTCTAGCGCCATGTTGTTTACATTTGGCGAAGTGAAAGGTCACGTGACTTATAAGGTAGTTCTGCATGAATCTGAAGTATTCTTGTTATTTCACTGTAAATAATTACTTGTTCTCATCTAATTGACATAGATATAGTTTATTTGACGTGATATTTTGGCATATAAACTTTGAACTGGTCGTAAAGAGTGTGAACTATTTCGTACACCGGAGGCCCGGATGATCTATGTAATGAGGCCCCATGTCAAGTCAGTGCGTGACTCGAGTGAAGGCAGTACATTCCACTCTCGTATTTGGATTACCAAGTGCCAAACGTATGTGAATTGACTGTTTTATTAACTTTAATTACCAGAGAATTTATTGACAATTACTGTTTATTGTTACGAAGCCCAAAAGAGGAGAAATTCATTATTGAAGCAGCGGACTATCACTGTGACAGTTCTGTATTCCTACAACACATTGGCGATTGGCGGTCTGGAATGTAATTTCCGTGAATGACATTTTATCTGTAGTTGTTCATACTTTGATATAAAGGAGCACCAGATCCAAATGATCAAACCTGACCGCATTGAAATAATTAGAGTAAATTAGATATTTCGTGATTATATAGTGCCGGTCTGAATCAAGTCTGGAGAGAATACGCCATGGTCATTGGTCAGTTACATCACGTGGTACAAATCGATGGTTATAAATAGAAGCGCAGACGTCAAGTTTGACACTCACACAGTTCAGCCGATGGCTGACGTTTACTAGTACAAGTTGTAGTCCACAACATTAGATGGATGCAGGCCGGCAGTGGCAGATGCTGCCAGGGATGGAAGTGCATACAACAAGGGATTACACTGGATCATCATGTATAGGTAGCCCCAGCCTATATTAGGATATACATACAGATGGATTTATACCTGGGCCATGAAGGATTTCACTGGAGTGTATATGGGTAGTCCCTGCCTATACAAAGTGATGCTAACACACAGATGGATTACCATGGCATTGGAGGTTTACAATGGAAGTGCTTTGTATATTATATCGTACACTGACCTTGACCATTCAGCTATCTCCCACCAGACTTGAGTTTGAGCCACGCCATCCTCATTTACATGCATAATAACAGCATATGCTATTCTCTGTGGTTTCTAATAAATTGCAACTATATTGGCCATATCCTGACATTGTGGGTTATTCAGAGTTGTGTTTAATTAACCCGGAGTAATATACAGGACGAGGATGAGGAGCTTACAGTCTGATTGGTCGAGTCCTTATTACCGGAATCGGTTTGTCTACCGAACCGCAACTTTGCTCACTCCTCATTCAACCTTCATTTGACCTTATTCCTTCTCATTTAACTCTCGTCCTTTCACCCTCGCCCTCCTCATTTCAACCTCGGTCTCCTCATTTTAAATTCGCACAACATATTTCAAAGTTTCAAAAGAAAACACCACCTCTGAACCAAATTCATTTTGACATTTTTTAATTTGTAATAATCAAACTTT
Source organism: Hanleya hanleyi (assembly GCA_036873755.1). Lineage (NCBI taxonomy): Eukaryota > Metazoa > Mollusca > Polyplacophora > Lepidopleurida > Hanleyidae > Hanleya > Hanleya hanleyi. The sequence continues at coordinate 26,688 of JAVTVY010013519.1, forward strand.
TGTTTGTGTTAATTTTGTTTTGGTTCAAGATGCGATTTCATCCCTATTAAAGTGGGGGAAAAAACATTATTTCTCTGGGTTGAAACATGAATTAAAAGAGAAATTGTTTTCTGTGGATGGTGTAATATGTTTATGTATTCAATTGTTCTGTTGAAGAATTAATGTACTATATTACTGGTAATGAATCTTGATGATTATAAATTGACGAAGAATATTGGTGTGGGTATTTGTGCAATGGTATTTGAATATTGTTCTGTCTTGAGGTATTGTTTACATATATTTTGTTCTCTGATTGTGGTTTTGTGTTTGTGGTACAGGTTATTGATCAAAATGAGTAACCGCTCTATAGTTAAAAATCTATTCCGGGCTGCAATGAGGGGAAGGGGTTTTTTTCTTATTATGACTGACTGTGGTCGGTGGGGGGATGGCGCTGAGGGAGGGGATGTTTCTTGCCGGCAACAGGCGGTTTGTTTTATAGGTAACTTTCTAGTTGTACATTATATCAATCCACATAAACCACGATGTGTTTCAGAGAAATATTCCGCGATATTATATTTGTTGAGACTGACGTTCTATTTGTATATAATTTGTCTAATGGGTTGTTCCCACAAAGTGCATATATGTTCTACCTGGGTGATGGCGAGTATTATCGGTTTGTATGCGTTTGACGGCATCAGATATATGAAGATATGTGAGTGGTGGTTTTCTACCGGTGTTTTCAGAATAAATCCAGCGTGCGGTGTCGACAAAAATTATCAAACATGGTGTAATGTGTTGATTAATGGAATTTTGTTTACTTGATAAACGATTGACACGTAACTGGAGAGCTCAAATATGCCCACTTGTGCATCTCATTAACGCGGGCATTATGGATACTTTCGGACAAAATCGAAAGTTGAAGCTTTGGGAAACAAATACAAATGTACAGCTTCCCATAGTGCGGAAATCCATCTCATCGCAATTAGTCCTTTGTGTTTCGAACATTTTCTCTTTTGCCTGTGCCTACAGCATTGGAAATATTTTTAATCATTGATAACTGGAATAATTTCAACCTAAAGTTGCCAACATCATCATCAATGTTAGGATAATGATCCTTTCTTGGAATAGTTGCATAATTTGATGCATATTTACCTTACTTACACCTGTTATCAAAAGTTAATAATATGTCCCATGCTGTAGACATAGGCTTGAGCGAATATATACGAACCACAAATTTATGCCGGGGTCAGGCGTTCATGCACCCGCCGCTGCGCCGGGGCAAATCATTTGTCTGAGAGTTACCGACAATTATATCGGGAATCCGGCATTGATCGACACCCCGGATTGAATTTATGCATTTGTTTTAATTTGAAAATAAATAATAATTCCAATACGAGAAAATGGCGGTACATGGTGGTCTTCGTGAGAAATTAAAAGTTAATAGATCGATTTCATAGATATCTACATAATTAAATTGATGCCTTTTACGATTAGTTGAACCTCCTTTTAATTCTGTGGCCATATTAGATGACGTCATATTCAAAAAATGTTCTTCAGAACCTCCCAAACATCTAAACCTATCACTGCGTACATTCCAGGGTAATTGTGAAAACTTCACTCTCTAAACCAATATATGTTCACCACTGACCAATCAAAATTGAGTGATATTTCATATGTTAAAATTGACAAATTATTTTCAGTTATATTTGACAGATTAAGACAGCTAAAATTGACAAGTATAGAGTTTATGGTATGGGCCTTTGGCGATAATCGTTATTCGCATTAGTGAAGGTTTCCCACGACTCCTTCCATAGCAACCAACATGTCGCTCATAGCAATCGATTACGACATGGAAGCATCCTGTATTAGGTAGTCTGAATATCAACTATTTTTTCTCTCTCTCTTCTTTCTTTTACGTCATCCATCCCCCAGTAAACGAGATGATGTTCCTAATGTCCGATCGTTTGGAGCCCGGTATTAATATTGTCGCTTGTGGCTACACTTCTTCTTTTAATAATGACAAATCTGGTATTTTGGTTCTAGTTAAACTGTATAGCTGCAATTTAATACAATCGTACGCAAGAACAACAATAAAAGGACTCGGGGCGGGCCTTTTGCTAGTCATAGGATATACTAGTATCTGCAGGCATCTATATGTCGGTCTGACTGAATTGCTGAAGAACCGAACCACACATGGTGAACACGTGGATTCATTTGCCGGCTGATACAGGAATGTCATAGCAGCATATGAAACACCAATATTCATTGAGGGGGAAATAAACAACATATATACCACGGTATAACCCCTGGCCTCTTGCTATAGTTAATTCTCTTCATTTCCTATAGTGATTACAGACACCTCCGTTTGTATATGAAATAAAGATTGTATTTCCTTCCAACAAGGAAATATCACAGTGAATCATAAACAAGAGAATGTCTTTTTCTTATATTGATGATGCTGTCATCAGTTTATGCCAGTTACACCACGTACAGATTTTGACCCAAAACACAGTATATGGAATAGGCTACAGACGGTAATCTCTTTACTAATTCGTGTACCGTACGCAAATATATGATGCCAACTATCAAATCTCGCCATTTTTTAATCACTTTTCAAGAAAAAAAACGGGTTCATTGAAAATGGGATCTTAATGTTTTTGTACGATTTACTGCATTGAACTTAGACAACCACATTCCAAACGCAATTATTATTACTTTTGATTTTGTCCGAAAGTATACTCCGAATACAACATCAAAGGATTATTTATTCCTTCAGTTGTATTCAGGACGTTTCTATTAAGTGATTTCCTTTACCATGGAATTTGATTTTTGCAGTGCGCTTCTTCAGAACACAACATAACAAAATAAATAAATTGGTAATTATGATTCTGGAACCAAATTGCCTCCCTATATATTTAGTACACTGTCAGAATGAATGGGTCAGAAGGACCAGATATTTTTGGGTATAGACGTGACGAACCCCAAGGGTTTGGGTCAAATTCCATATTGACCCAAAAATGTTGGGCCCTTTTGACCCAACTATCACGTCTACCCCCAAAAATTCCGACAGTGTAGATTTATGGATTTCCAAATCCTGGGGTCACCACAGGGGCTCGTTACCGTTGTTCATTGATTAATTATGTAACTCTGGTGATTGGGGGGGGGGGTCGAGTTCGTGAAGTAAAGGCTTCAAAAAGCATGAAAAAAAATACATCTGGTAGCATCTGACGATTATATTCAAGTTCGGTCTTAATGTTTATTGAACAAAACCAGTGATGTGTTGATCAGGATTATCTGTGAGTGACCCAAGCCTGGGGAGTGATGGGTGATCAGTGAGGGGTTAATCTGGATTATCTCTGACTATTTATATTCTTCTTCTGCTTAGTGGCATTTCTTACTCAGCTCTTTCATCTGATACTTCAAAGACCAATTAAAAAATGTTAATGAAAGAATTTTTTTTGTATTGTTTATAAATTTTTTGTCTATATGCATTCTATATTTCATTTTACTTTCAGAAAAAAATGAACATGTTGCTGTGGATAAAATAAACATTAAGACCGAACCGAATATAATCGTCAGATGCTACCAGATGTATGTTTTTTAGTGCTTTAATTTCTTTTTTTCTTTCAAAGTTTGATATCTTTTCTTTGTGAAATAAATATTAAGAAGTTGAACATATTCGTCAGAAGATTACTAAAGCAGTTTCTCATATACCATGTGTAGTGTGGGCAAATGGGTGGAAGGGCAAATTGACCTGAAGGGCAAAAGGTCAGAAGGGCAAATATCCGAAGGGCAATTGTCCGAAGGGCAAATGACTTGAAGGGCAAATGACCTAGATCCCTTATTCTACATATTGCACAGGCGAGTAGCGGAAACAAAAGAAATAACCAACCAAGACACACAGAAGTTAAATCTAAGTTTGGTTCGAAGATGAACTGCTTTGTATGCGGTTCCATGTAGAAGCAATTTCATTCTATCTGGAACCGTTTCGGTACCATGGATGGATAGATTGATGTACTTGGGCACTCCATCGCGCCGCGATGTGCACTGGTCGTACGGACCAGTTTGATCCTTTTACATGGTTGTGCAAGTAGAAGCCGAAGCCATAAACTAAAAAAAACATTTCTGAGAGTGTATACTAGTAGCGGTAGTTTCCGAGCACTTGAAGTCTCAAGGATCTCTTATAGAGTAGGCCTATGAATGAATATAGCACTGTGAAATACTATATGAAAGTCGGACTGCACAGCATCAATGATACTCCCGATGAAATATGGTGACCTTTTCCTTCCCATGATAACTAGCCTTATATGAATGGATTGTCTACAGTCGTCTAAAATTGGATGTCGGTCTCATACACTGAAAACAAAAATTGTTATGGAATATTCCCCGACTATACCACCAGCGCAATATTCCACAACATAGCAAGAAATATTCCATACCATGATGTTACTGAATGAATTCCAGGAATATTCCATACCATGATGTTACTGAATGAATTCCAGGAATATTTCGCTGATACTGTAGTCGGGAAATATTTCCAAAGATGTTTTTTTCGGTGTACACAGGGCAGGCTACAATACTCACATTTCCCATTCGTGCTGCTTGCAGGCTTTCCATTGTAGGAGTCATATAGTTTTGTCTTTATCCACGTGAAGGCGTCTTCGCCCAGGATCAGCGTGTATTTCTTTCCTTTCCGATCGAATTTGTCAAACTGTCTATGTGCAGCCGTATTTTCTCCATCGCAGCAAGGCTCCATAGTTTAGTAATGTTCGATAGACTGCTGTCTGAACGTCTCGGCGTTTCGCGGTCTGAATTTTTTGTTGTACGGTTAACGTAGAAAAGGTCGTGCTGTAACCGAGGATGTTTCAGAATCCGGTTGAGAGGAGGGCGTGGAGATCACAATTCAAACGCCACGCGCTGGTATTGTGTGTATGGCCACATCCTATCATGGTATTGCTTTTTTCTCAACGTTTTCTTATTATTTCGAGAATGCTTAATTTTGATTTATGTTCAAGCGCTGCTGGATATGCTTCTGCAGCTGAATTTCGCCGGATTGCCAATGAATTGAGAATGGGTAAGGTATATCTATAATACGTTAGTTCTCAGCATATATCCAACTCTTTTCGAGAAAAATATTTACTACTTGTGAATGCGGATATACGATTGGCCGATACCAAATTGATAACCCATCCAATCAGATTCACGTGATGATTACTAGTCTACATGAACTATACAGAGGTTAACCATTAAATTGACCCCGTCTTAAAGCGGCACTTGAACGTATTTTTGGAGGTAAAATTGCTCATTTTTGCTGGTTAACGTCAACCACAGAAACAGAACCATTGTATGCTACATGTAAATTTTATAAGGTACTGCCCCCCCCCCCCCACACACACACACCGGTAGGCCCTACTGGTGTGTACATGATTTTTTTTTCTTAATTATGATGAGCATTTGAAAAGAAATCCCCGAGTCCTAGCTCACTTCACTCATAGATCCTAACAGATCGATCGATACACTGGCTCGCGAGGATGAGCTATGCCAGACATCGGCCTCATTCAAATGTCCACCACTATATGTTCTCCCAAAGGTGTTTCTTCGACTGGTGGAACGCGACGTTAACCCGTAATTCTCTCTCTCTCTCTCTCTCTATCTCTCTTTCTCCGACGAGTGACGTCATAAATTCACGTGTAGTATCAAATACCAGTCCAGCAGACGCGCTGCAATCACCACAAAACAGCGATGACGCCTTCAATTAGAAGTGCTGTGAGTGGTGACTTTATTTTTAAAGCGAGGATAGCCCTTAGCTTTACAGGCGAGGTTAGCCCTTAGCTTTACAGGCGAGGATAGCCCTTAGCTTTACAGGCGAGGATAGCCCTTAGCTTTACAGGCGAGGATAGCCCTTAGCTTTACAGGCGAGGATAGCCCTTAGCTTTACAGGCGAGGATAGCCCTTAGCTTTACAGGCGAGGATAGCCCCGAGCTTTACAGGCGAGGATAGCCCTTAGCTTTACAGGCGATGATAGCCCTTAGCTTTACAGGCGAGGATAGCCCTTAGCTTTACAGGCGAGGATAGGCCTTAGCTTTACAGGCGAGGATAGCCCCGAGCTTTACAGGCGAGGATAGCCCTTAGCTTTACAGGCGAGGATAGCCCTTAGCTTTACAGGCGAGGATAGCCCTTAGCTTTACAGGCGAGGATAGCCCTTAGCTTTACAGGCGAGGATAGCCCCGAGCTTTACAGGCGAAGCCGATATATGACATCACTACGGGTGTATACACGTAGGCTAGTGGTGTCATATATGGGCTTCGCCTGCAAAGCCTGGATATCCCCTTGATATCATATTTTACATGTTTGGTCTGACCTAGTCAGTCTATTCTGCGAGAGCACTTCGATTGAACAAAACCTCACAATCACAGAACGTCCATTCACAGGACCAATAACACGGCATACAATCGATAGTGCATCTCTATGGGTAGGCCTACTCGCTCGCTCTTGGAGCGAGAGTCACACTCAGAGTCATCTGTCTGTCTGGCCGTGCTTTGTTGTTCCTGGATAACGTCTCAAACTATTTTATAATAAGCTGTATTTCACGGAACATTAGGGATGCTGGTGGTTATATCCACACAAGAATCATACTCGTATGAACCATATACCACTGCAAAAAAAAATTGTGTTTTTAACACAATTGGTGCTAAATGGCTTCAACACAAACATTTTGTGTTGGAATCAACACCAATTCATGTTGAAATCAACATATCAACAGAAAATCATACTGTTTTCAACACCAATTCGTGTTGATTTTAACAAAAAATTGTATTATTTTCAACACAATTCTGGTGCTAAAATGGCTTCAACACAATTATTTGCAGTGTAGTTTCATCATTCAAGAAAATACAGTTTGAAAGTTACTGCTCCTCAAAACCTGTACACGCGTGTTTTAGGTGAAAGTTCGACAAAATTCAACTAAGAAGCGGTGAACTGTTTTTATTTTAGCCGATTAGACTACCTGGCATACATGTATCTAGAGGAATAAACATGCAGCAAATTACAATTAAACGGATATACATGATATCAGAAATCGATGTACAGCAGCGCAGCATCTTTTTTCTACACCTGTTCTGGTACTAACAATCACATGCTTTGGATCGGCATCTTGATGTGTTCTATGATTATTGGGTTGTTTCGTGCGATGAAAAAAAGAAAGGAAAATAAAGATATGTACGCCACAGAAAACGAATTTAGATAGAAACACTCTATTTTAACTCCGAGATAACCCTTTTATACCTCCAAGAGCGGAGAGTATCTCTTAGATAGACACTATCGATTGTATGCCGAGAATAAGGGCCAGAGGAAGCGACTAGATCACGTCACTAGAGCAGTGCATGAAGAATTGAGAAAGGTATGATGGCCGAGAAGGGACACCGCTGTATTGTGTTATGAATCTGGACCGACACACGAAGGCAGGATGCGAAGTCGCGAAGGCAGGATGCGAAGTCTCGAAGCCAGGATGCGAAGAATGAAGGCAGGATGCGAAGCGCGAAGTCAGGATGCGAAGGCAGGATGCGGAGTGCGAAGCCACGATGCGAAGCGCGAAGTCAGGATGCGAAGCGCAAAGTCAGGATGCGAAGTCGCGAAGGCAGGATGCGAAGTCGCGAGGCCAGGATGCGAAGCGCGAAGTCAGGATGCGAAATCAAAACATGCAGCGCGAAGTCAGGATGCGAAATCAAAACAATGCGAAGCGCGAAGCCAGGATGCGAAGTGGCGAAGCCAGGATGCGAAGTGGCGAAGCCACGATGCGAAGCGCGAAGTCGGGATGCGAAATCAAAACAATACATTGCAAAGACTGGAAGCGGAGCGCGAAGTCAGGATGCGAAGTCAGGATGCAAAATCAAAACAATGCGGAGCGCGAAGACAGGATGCGAAATCAAAACATCAGCAGTGCGCATGATCCTATCAAAACGAGGCCGGTTTGTATCCCTGATTCCTAATATGCATTGTAGGGGCAATTGAAGATTATTGCTGGTTGTTGTTATCACAGCAACGGAGGAAGTAAAATAATCTGATTTGTACCTTTGCTTTGCATTACTGATGTTTTATAGAAATTCACAAATGGTATTTTGAATATTTTCAGATCTGGCGTTTCGGGAATGATTAAAACCGACCCGAATAATTGATAATTAATACTGAAGTGCTCAAAGCTTTCGTAAGACTCTAAGTTAGCCTGGTGACTGTTCAGGTTGACATTTTTATTCCAATCTTGCAAAATTTCCAGTTAGCCTGGTGTGTGAATGGGCCATACTATCTAGGAATAATTGAGAATTATTGCTTACCAGATAAATTGGTCTTTATATATAGTGTATATAGTGTAATTTTCCATGCTTGACAAACACGGGCTCTCGCTTTAAAATATGGCCATTTATGAGTATTATAGTAAGCTATATAATAATTTAGTGATTCTAAAAAAAAAATAGAAATTTTAAAATTGAAAAAAAAAAAAAAAATTAAAATTAAAAAAGCAATTTAAATTAAAAAAATTTAAAAATATATCTCTGACACAACAGTGCTACTTAGCCCTGTGTCCGAAACGATCCGGGCCAATTCTAAGATGGTGGTTTGTACAAATTTAGAATTGATGATATAAAATGTGAAATCAAGGATCAATATATCCATACATCCTTATTATGTGCTAATAAATATATACACACGGAAACAGATAGACTATTAACAAGCAGTAAGATAATTAGCGGTTAGTTTGGGGCTATTGTCTAAAACTCGTATGCTCGTCACTCCATGCCAAAAGCCTACGTACAGGGCAATATCGTAATTCGCGAACATTAGGCTGGTTAAAAAAGTTTCATTCCCTTATTCTTTTTTTCCTCCTCATCTTTGGAATCGACGCTCCGAGACCGAAGTCAAGCGACTTAGAAGTAGATATCTCAATAAATGTAGACTAAAATTTAATGAAACTAGATCCAGATACAAGCCAAACGATTTTTCTGCATGTTCAATAAACTAGTTGCATCATTCATCCTACGATGCATATAGTTTGGAGTCCGAAGTCGAGATTGTCAAGGCCGAGGCCGCCAAACATTGCCAATTCATTGTTTCTCTGTTTACGTCAACCCTTTGGAATATAAGCATAAATAAAGAGATATTCTTGTCTATTCTATATGGTACAAATCGGCCGTGTTCTAATTCAGAATTCCCCGTCAGTGTCCACCACAGAAACAGCCAAATCAAATAGTTCGATAAAACAGGTTTTGGGTGTGCATTTAAAACTTGCACAGTTATAAACCAGAATTGAAAATACACAAATTGATATATATTTGTTCAAATATTATTCGAAATTCAAAACCATCTATCACTGAGTGATAAGACCGCATGGTATCATAACGGTTCTCGGAAACGGTCTCAATCCCGCTAAAAACGCATGTCGCTCTCGCAATGGTCCTTTTCAGGGCCACCCAAAATTTACCGTCATCCCTCGAGGTGTAGGCCTATCGGCTCTGCAAAATCATGATCATCGACATGAATCGCTCAGCCTCATTATGGAATCACAACTGACCCTAATTAACAAATTTAATAATAAGAGTTTGACAAAAATTTACGTGGAGGGTGTTCGTAGGCTATATCATGTTATTTAGTCCAAGTGTCATTTTCCGCCGCCAAACTGTCATACTAAAAATACCACGTGGGAGATAGCCGGATGCCATGGGAATTGGCCCATTTATGTTTGAATAAGAGTAACTGGGTTCCCGTTTTCAAGATATATTATTGCTGGTTATGAGTTCCCAGACAGGAAATCATCCCTTGATAGAATAACAAAAATCCACAAAAATGAGGCAATGTTTTGGGATTTTATTTTCAACATCATTTTTAACATCATGCTAAACAGGAAATTAATTTTAACCAGCCTTGGGATGATCTGTCCTGCGAGAGTGTTAGCACTTCGTTGGTTAGCATAATGTTATTAATACTGCCACTTTGATCTGCTTAGCAATTTATTTGGTAAGCAATAATTCTCAATTGTTTTTAGATGGTCTGGCCCATTCACACACCAGGCTAACTGGAAATTTTGTAAGATTGGAATAAAAATGTCAACCTGAACAGTCACCAGGCTAATTAGAGTCTTACGAAAGCTTTGAGCCCTTCAGTATTAATTATCAATTATTCGGGTCGGTTTTAATCATTCCCGAAAAGCCAGATCTGAAAATATTCAAATTACCATTTGTGAATTTCTGTAAAACATCAGTAATGCAAAGCAAAAGTTACAAATTAGAATAATTTTACTTCCTCCGTTGTGATAATAACAATCAGCAATAGTCTTCAATTGCCTCTGCAATGCATATTAGGAATCAGGGTTACAAACCGGCCTCGTTTTGATAGAATCATGCCCAATGCTGATGTTTTGATTTCGCATCCTGACTTCGCGCTCCGCATTGTTTTGAATTCGCATCCTGACTTCGCGCTTCGCATTGTTTTGATTTCGCATCCTGACTTCGCGCTTCGCATTGTTTTGATTTCGCATCCTGACTTCGCGCTTCGCATCCTGATTTCGCGCTTCGCATCCTGCCTTCGCATCCTGACTTCGCGCTTCGATTCCAGTCTTTGCATTGTTTTGTTTTGATTTCGCATCCTGATTTCGCGCTTCGCATCCTGGCTTCGCCACTTCGCATCCTGGCTTCGCGCTTCGCATTGTTTTGATTTCGCATCCTGATTTCTCGCTGCATGTTTTGATTTCGCATCCTGACTTCGCCCTTCGCATCCTGGCCTCGCGACTTCGCATCCTGCCTTCGCGACTTCGCATCCTGACTTCGCGCTTCGCATCCTGACTTCCAGTCCTGACTTCGCGCTTCGCATCGTGGCTTCGCACTTCGCATCCTGCCTTCGCATCCTGACTTCGCGCTTCGCATCCTGCCTTCGTTCTTCGCATCCTGGCTTCGCGACTTCGCATCCTACCTTGGCGACTTCGCATCCTGCCTTCGTGTGTCGGTCCAGATTCATAACACAATACAGCGATGTCCCTTCTCGGCCATCATAGTAAGGTACAGGGCACCAGGGCTGAGCTGAATAATCAGCTGATAGTATCACACAAAAGAAGTAGACAGGGAAGGATAAGTTTGAATGACGGTGAAATGGCGTTATCGGTATTGTTGGGGCTTGGCGGTAATAACGGTCGAGAGGCGTATCCTATCCGATTGTGAAGGATGTGTGGACAATTAGATTTAGATGAATATGTAGAGGAAGGATCGCGGTGAAGAGTCTGCTGTGATAAGTAGCTTGGGTGCATTGTGTATGATTACTGTGTTGAACGGCCCAATAGTGGCGAACTGACGGCGGAAGAGAAACTATAGTAGGAAAATACACAGTGGATTGTAAACGGACGGGGAATACTAGGGAGTTGGGGGAAGGGAACAAGCTATATAGGGTCCAGGCAGCACAACCAGGGGTAGAGCGTTCTGGAGTTACGGTAGGGCGTTACTGCGTCAAGACAGGGTGTTAAGATAGGGCGTTAAGATAGAGCGCTAAGACGTTCAGATGAACATTAGGGCGTGACGACACGCATCATGCGTTAGTTTCAAATCCATGGAATATCACGTGATCATTTAGACCATTCGGAGCTTCTGGGTTATTTTTCTAGGGCGTTGAAGCGTTAGGATAGACACCAGTGTGTTGTAACGTCCATAAACATGGTTTATCGTTGCCTTGATTGCAGATACTACGATATGATGTGGCTCCAGAAGACTTTCCATATAGACACCCAGACTTCAGAAGCCGATAAGCCGGTTGCCGCTTTCACTGAGAGTCTACTCACTGATGTGGATAATGAGACTGAGAGTCTACCCGGTGCTTCTGAGAGTTTACCGACTGATACCTAGAGCCCAACCACTATACTGAAAGCTCGGCTTCAGATATTTAGGCTACGTCCCAGGAAAGTCTTGCATGAGGAGGACGCCGGTCAGGATAATTTACAGCAGGCGTACATCCACATGCGTCCATATCATGAAAACTGCCATGGCCCTCTATAAAAATTCTATAGCTTGTTTCCACTGGATACTGAAGGGCGATCCCACGCATAGGGTCATCATGAAAATCATGCGTCTCTTGGAAGAGGATATGGGCCTGCCACCCACCGAGGCTCTGAATACGAAAGCGAAACAGCTGCTCCAGAACATGTTGCCGTTACAGCATCCTGGGCTGCAATTAATTTCAATATATAAGTACGGTATTTATAGTTGATAATTATTTCTACTTAGACAAAGTATTCATATTTCATTTAGGGCAACACATGAGTGATTAAAACAAAATATCACCCGACACATCGAAGTACAGTTGGTTCCGTTTCTAAATGAATGTCATATAATATTATCAACGTTTCACAGGCCCATATTAGTGTCACATGCATACTAAACGCCATAGATGTCACGATCATGTTGAATAGTGATAAGTCAATTCTAGTAAATAAATTATAGGTGACATATATTGTGCATCTATAGTGTAGGAATATTCGTGCAAACTGCATTTGTATATCGATGTAAGAGAAGAAAAAAGGCTCCAGCATATAATGTCCTTCTCCAATGCTTTTTGTTTTTGTTTTTGGAAAACATGTCGTACCTAAGCTGCAGCCCAGGAAAACATGTTCTAGATCATATATACAGGTTATTAGATAGTAACCGGACATTTGTTCCTTCTGGACATTCTTTCATTTTACACCGTTCCTTCAATGCCATTCATGATTCATATGTTCCGTATAGGTTTAGACCGCAAATCTCATAGTCTCAACACAGTCTCTCTGAGTTTATGACGAGAAACGGACCGGATTTGGTATCGCTAATTTTCACCGTTCCTTCGAACGCATTTTACGTAGGAAGAAGGATGTGCAAAGGTGCCTTAACTGTCAGGACCTTCTCAAGAATTCTTGCAATTGTATGACTTATTCCATACACCCTATATGATATATACATGGGTCTAACAGTTGACAGTGAAAACTTAATTAAGCTATCCAATACATGGAAGTGTAAAACAACTCCTAATATGATAGCGGGCTAGCTGTTGTAAGGGTACATCGAATCGTATTGTACATAACAGCGTTATTTCCCTTCAAGTGCATGAGCAGTCCGTACAACCACGAATATTGCAGAAACCCCGCAAAACACAAGGTCTGGTAAACACGACCCAATTTTCCTGACCACTGAGACCAAATTTATGGAAGACTGCTTGATCATTCACTATATCCTGCTCTGGTATGACCATTGTCTATAATACAAGCTTGTAAGCAAGCTAATGATCACCACAGACTTCCATGAATCTAGTCCTGGATATTTTACCCACAATCTCTGGATACATGTCCTTATATTATGACTACATGGTATGCCGTATATATAATTATAACATAGGAACACACAAGTTTGGACGATATTTATCTACTGAATGCCAGATCTGATATCCATATTTAACTAGCCGGGACATTCTTTTTTTTTTCTCTCTTGAAATATAAATAATTTATTCACAGGAAATCGCAACACTATGTACAGAAATTTACAACACAGTCCAAGTTAAAATAATATTATCACAATGAGACAAGGACTAAATTGAATACCACGTATTACATAATACAATCTGAACCAGGAATTAAAACATATAACGTAGATTATCATTTTGTACAATGCGAAATGCATCGTTTCGACACCAAGTCTTGATAAACATGTTACGATTCAATCTAACAAAATCCACTTGAATTCTAGATTTTATCTTGGCCCTGGCTCCCATAACAATATTGGCCGGGACATTCTACTTACAGTCTCAACAAACATACATTGACCATTAAGGTCTTACAGGACTTATATACCAGTATATCGATAAAATAGCAAAACACAATTTGGATGTCGACTGACTACTGAATGTGAGTGCATGGTGCTTGTATTTGGCTATCTTTAAATATAGCCTTAACATACGTGTACACCGGGTCAGGTTCTCCGATGACTTTATATGATATATCGTATACTCATAATAGGAAAACTATGGTGTTCCATTTCGGCCATTTTTGCGTCGCGCGTCGCAGGCGACGGGAAGGGCGACGTCGCCCACGACGTCGCCCTTCCCGTCGCGTTCTTATAATGTTAAGAGATGGAACGCGACGCGACGTCACCCTTTTTAAACGCGACGTCGCCCTTCCCGTCTCGCGTCGCTTCAATCAACACGACGCGATGGGCGACGTCGCCCACGACGTCGTCCACGACGTCGCTCGCGACGTCGCCCATCCCGTCGCCCTTCCCGTCGCGTTCTTATAATGTTAAGAGATAGAACGCGACGCGACGTCGCCCTTTTTAAACGCGACGTCGCCCACGACGTCGCGGGCGACGTCGCCCTTCCCGTCGCGCGTCGCGCGTCGCTTTAATCAACACGACGCGATGGGCGACGTCGCCCCCGACGTCGTCCACGACGTCGCTCGCGACGTCGCCCATCCCGTCGCCCTTCCCGTCGCGTTCTTATAATGTTAAGAGATAGAACGCGACGCGACGTCGCCCTTTTTAAACGCGACGTCGCCCACGACGTCGCGGGCGACGTTGCCCTTCCCGTCGCGCGTCGCGCGTCGCCTTCCGGTATTTTAGGACAAAATCGATCTGCGCATGCTTAGGGAGCAGCTATTGCGATGTGGATCGTATGGCGAGGCCGTCATTTCATGAATGATCTCTGCCACTATCGATGAAGAAAATGTCAGCGTAAATGAATAATGATTATCCTGCATTATCGTATAGCCTTTAAATGGTGTTAAATATTAGTCCATGCTTGGAATGATGCCTGTTATGAAGTTATCTCTCGGAAAGTCTGCAACTCGCTGTGTTGTACTGTACAAATTATATCTTCGCTTCCAAAAATATACGCAACCCCCACATCCGTACATCGTCTTGAATTTCTTTATTCCCATTGGATTTACGCGTGTATGTGTGTGTGGATTTTCTGTGTGCTTTTATGTGTTTGTGTTTTTCAGTTGTTCTTACAGTATACCTCCTTATGTGACCACATTTACCAGGCCGTTGAAAATATCCTTTTATTTACTGCTGTCCAACACTGTATACCGTTACTTAACCTGTCACGTCCCGACAGATTGTAGTGTAGATCTATAAGCTTTCAATTTAGCGGAGAGAGATAGTCCCATAACTCTCAAAAAGAAAAAAAAAGAAAATTATGATGGAATTGAAGTTATTCTGTTCTTTCTACTCTTTCTAAGAACTGACTGAAGAATATTAGTACTTCTGCACTCTTTAAATCGTCCGGCATTTCCACGATCGTTCTAGACGATTGAACTTAAAATTCAGGACGAGTTCTTGGAGTTCAAGTAAGTTGCTCTTAACTGCAGAGATTCTTTCCTCATTTTCAAGAAAAATTTAAAAAAATTCATCCTTGAAACACAATTGTCGTCAAATGGCCTGAATAAAACCTGGAACAAAATCCATGAATTATTTTAAGAGTGCATATCAACGAGATTTGAATTTTTCTTGAAATTGAGGAAAGGGGGGAGCTATACTATGACAGCACAATAAGGCGAGTGTCCAGGGGCCGCCCAGGCCCCGGAAGCTCCAGGATCCCAGATGACTGGAGATGCGTTCTTGGCCTTTCCCAGTGAATAAAACTCAACATTAAAACGCACACGTTGTAACCAGTTTTTTTTTGTCTTTTCGTGCTTTTATGTGTGGGTATTTTCTTTCCAGGGTTATTAAACCTCAAACTTGGCCAACACAAAAAAAGTTGTGCAAACTAATTAGCTCAGCGACTCATCCATGATATGGGCTGCCGTTTGTGACAATATTATACACGGTGTATATATATAATGGAGCATAGAAATATGGTGATAATGAATGAATATGGTGTGAATTGGGTCGTTATATTGGAAATGTTGTTATATTGAAAGTTACAAAATATGGGATGGTTTTATCATATATTGTAACATTGTGGCAATGTATATGAAACGTTATTTATATAGGAGTAAAATGCAAACTAAAGAAGTTTTATATATATATATGAAGAGTGGTGTAATTAGATACACTCTACATTTGCTAAACATATAAACCATTTGAACGTATATAGTGTACATGTAACTGATATTGAACGTATATAGTGTAAGCTGATATATATATAGAACGACTGAATACGGCGTATTTGATACGGCGTATTTGACAAAGAAGCTCAACGGATATGGCAGGCGGATATGGCAGGCGGAAGTATGCTGTGAGCATGCACGTTGTGCTCGCGCAAAGCATTGCGGTTCCAGTTCCACGATAACAGTGGCCATTGACTCATTCCCGCTCTCAAACTAGGGTCTCCGACACAATCCAACGACTGGACTTGGTTGCCGGTCAACACTGGCCAGTGCCATATTAAAATTTGCGAATAGAGAGAGGTCAGCCCGTCGCCGCTTTACGGTGGCCCATGGACAACATGCTCAATTTTTTTACTTTTGAGTTTATTTTTTTTTTACTTCTAGGTTTAATTTTTTTTGTGTTAGGTTTCATTTTTTTGTTTTAGGTTGATTCCTTTAGTTTTCACCCGGGTGGAAACGTTTCCACCTGGGTGAAAACCTTCTCATCCGGCCATGTATAATCTTGTGCACGGGCATTCTGCTGCGATGTGGGTTCGAGAATGGCCGTTTTTTCCACAAAGCCAGTTACCGTCATTTAAATTGCACCGTTATTGTATATCAGTAAGTTATTTGTGTATCGGCACTGCAGAATTGTATTGCCCCAAATCATTCAGTGATTCACAGAGTTCGGTAGCTAAAATCGAATAGTCAGATCGCGCGCAAGTTAAACCGCCTAAGACGAATCGTCCAACGTCCTGTGTCAGATCGTCCAGTGTAGATTTTGGTGCTTAATGAGGCTGGTTTTCTTTCATTCGTAGTAGGGTGAGTTTTAGATTCAGAGATACAGTGCTGGAGATCCGTTCCTGGAAGGGGGGGGGGGGAGGGGTTATCCCCAGGGTGAAGTGGATGGGTGCAGTCAATGCAACATCAGGTATACTATCTGAATATATCAGCATATGGGATTAGGCGAGGCTTAGTTTGTGAAATACAGGGTAGAGCTCAAGCTTTAACAAAACATGAAATAGTATCCTGAAATGTTGAAAACGGACAACCAGCCAAGCAACCAAGCAGCCAGCCCGCAAACCAGTCAGATTTCACTAATCCATAGTACGGATATTGCTTCGCAATCCGTCTAACAATTGGTTAAAATAATCACTGAGTCCAATGGATGCACATGAAACTCACTGAATATTATTTATGTTTCAGGCTTGATAGACATATTAACATCGAATATTCCTGCATTTGACACTGGCCGGCCCAGCTACCAAATGTGGAATCACTTGTATAAGCTTACATTAGAAAGCAGAAAACTCAAAATCAGTTTAACATGGGCCGTAATGGCTGACGAAGACGATTCTGAGCCATACAGCAGAGTGGATTCAGGAGAAAGAAATAGAGATCCTGTGAATACTATCGTATAACAGGTCTACCGTGAACACCGTATCAACGAACCGAAACAGAAACACAAATTGCTTCTATACTATTTCTTCTTTTCTTCGCTGGGTTTGAGATCAACATTAGGTTCAAGCTAATAAGAAAGCAATAAATTTACTTTGAGAATCAGTCCGAAATATTGGTCTAGGATGATCTAAACTCTATCCTATCTCACTAGTATTATCCTAAGATGAGGATGGCTTGGGGGAAAGCGCGAGTCAAGGGGAGGTAAGCGTCTAGTCGGGCATCGTTTAGAAAAGGAGGCTAACAGTTGAAGCTGGTCTTTTTCATCTATTATGTTCCTCGAACCTCCACATAATAGTGTGGGACTCAAAACAGTCACGAGAGACAACACAGAAGGTCAAAATTTATCAACTTATCGTTTATTCTCTCGTTCGTCATTTCTCACTATTAGTCCCGTTGATGATTTTTAACCTAGCCTCATCCTGAGCTGTGATAGGCGCGACTCTATCTCCATCGTATGTGTTTAGACTAATGCAATTTAAGCGTACAATGACCGTATTTGGTTACCCTATCAGGCATCAATTAGAGGTATCCGGACAAATCTAAACCTCACCCAACTAAATAAAAAAACTCAATAAGCTCCAAAAACTACATCGGTCGATCTGACACAGGGCGTTGGACGATTCGTCTTAGGTGGTTTGACTTGCGCGATCTGACTATTCCATTTTAGCTACCGAACACTTTGAATCACTGAATGATGCGGGGCAATACACTTTATGCAGATTATACGGGTTCGATTATAAGGGGCCTAATTTTCTTCTCAGACATGACAAGCTCGTGTGCTCACAGAGAACACGGGTTTGAAAATACAACTTACCGGTATATAAAACACGCAAGACGTGAAATATCATTTATCGACTGCATGAGCAAACATGAAAGTTCAGTTTGACAGTTTGAGATCATCTATACTTTTGAACGAACCACCCTCCATTTTGCCGGAATGTCAGTGAAAGGGAATTAAAATGAGGGCACAATCACGTAGATTTTCACCTCAGGTGGAAACCTTCTCACCCAGGTGAAAATGTTTTCACCCGGGTGAGAAGGTTTTCACTCAGATGGAAAACTTTCCACCCGGGTGAGAAGGTTTTCACCCAGGTGAAAACTAAAGAAATAAACCTAAAACAAAAAAAGTAAAAAAAAAATAAACTCAAAACTAAAAAAATATAGCATGTCGTCCATGGGCCACCGTAAAGCGGCGACGGGCTGACCTCTCTCTATTCGCAAATTTTAATATGGCACTGGCCACTGTTGACCGGCAACCAAGTCGTCGAGTCGTTGGATTGTGTAGGAGACCCTAGTTTGACAGCGGGAATCAGTCAATGGCCACTGTTATCGTGGAACTGGAACCGCAATGCTTTGCGCGAGCACAACGTGCATGCTCACAGCATACTTCCGCCTGCCATATCCGCCTGCCATATCCGTTAAGCGTCTTTGTCAAATACGGCGCCGTATTCAGTCGTTCTATATATATATACGTTCAATATCAGTTTACACTATATACGTTCAATCGGTTTATATGTTTAGCAAATGTAGAGTGTATATAATTACACCACTCTTCATATATATATAAAACTACTTTAGTTTGCATTTTACTCCTATATAAATAACATTTCATATACTTTGCCACAAATGTTACAATATACGATAAAACCATCCCATATTTTGTAACTTTCAATATAACAACATTTCCAATATAACGACCCAATTCACACCATATTCATTTATTATCATCATATTTCCATGCTCCATTATATATATACACCGTGTATAATATTGTCATAAACGGCAGCTCATACATCCAGGTTGTGATTTTGGAGGGAATACGTGTTTTGTACATCTTGGAGGGAATTTATACTGTAGTTTTGTGGGTTCTGAATCACGGTGACTTGCGGATCACTTTCCTAATGAACGCCTTATATTTCTTGCAATAAAGCATCTGTGTAAATCTTTTCTATTTTTATTGGAACGTCTGTTTCTGTGGACCCAAATAAATGTCGAACAACCGACCTGCGTTGTTTGTTTCTCGGTCAATTCGGCATCGTAATGCTTCCGGTACCACGCAATGGCAAATTCACGCTGGGGCAAAAACGCGTGTGATTTCTTAAGTGTTGAATCTACGAGAAATAAAATGGCTTTAAGTGGTAATTTCAGTATTCGTTCCAGTGACTGAATCATATTAATGGTCAAACACAATATCTAATGATTTACGATAACCCTTAACTCGCCAGCATTGTAACATAATGCGGCATTAGAGATGTCAATTCCGGATTACGAATTGTGACATTGAAGACTGCACACGGACAAATGTCTCTTGGGCAAAGTTATTGCTTTAAAATAATTTTAAGTCACAGAACGGGATAGTCTTCACCCCCTCCCCCCCCCCCTTCCCCCACCCCACCACACACATACCAAAGATATCTGTGTGTACTTTCCTCTATTTTCTTTTGTCCAAATATAGATGCTAAGTAGATGTCCGATGTCCATTTAGAGAGTTTATATATTGTAATCTTGAATATGCGAGTAGAATTCGTTCAGCTGTCAGAAACACGATGGAACGTGTGTGTAACTTTCTTAAATTTGAATCTGAATTCCATGCAGTATATCAGGTCAGA
Source organism: Hanleya hanleyi (assembly GCA_036873755.1). Lineage (NCBI taxonomy): Eukaryota > Metazoa > Mollusca > Polyplacophora > Lepidopleurida > Hanleyidae > Hanleya > Hanleya hanleyi. The sequence goes on from JAVTVY010013519.1 coordinate 46,818, forward strand.
TGGAGAAACATTTTCGACAGGTTTCTATTGAACCAGGTCCTCAGATTCAATCTTAAATGAATGGTGTCGTCCGTGAACAAATAAGGAATTATCGAAATCCTGAGAGAATTAATTTAATTAGTGAGGATAATTTCCGTATATGGCATGGTCAGACAGATCAGGCCGTCGTTGTCTATGAACAATTTCTGCCTCAGTAAATGGCAATCCAACAAAGTCCAGGCATGTGATACCACATTTTTCGCCTATTGGGATATTGGTGATAAACGACCACTCAGGCTTTACAAAAATATATATATATATATATATTCCCAGCGGCTGTAACGACCGCTAGATGGCGTGAGTAGTATACAAAACCCGAATTGATAGAATAGCGCCTCACTGCGCATGCGCAGAACCTGGTGTGACGTCATAAGTGTAGGTTTTGTGGCGGTATTGGGGCGGTGTGCGCATGTGTGATGTGTGGGAGGTGGGTACAAGATGGCCGCCATGTGGGAGGTGGGTACAAGATGGCCGCCATGTGGGAGGTGGGTACAAGATGGCCGCCAGTGTCAGTCAGTGCAAGATGTGGGAGGTGGGTACAAGATGGCCGCCAGTGTCAGTCAGTGCAAGATGTGGGAGGTGGGTACAAGATGGCCGCCAGTGTCAGTCAGTGCAAGATGTGGGAGGTGGGTACAAGATGGCCGCCAGTGTCAGTCAGTGCAAGATGTGGGAGGTGGGTACAAGATGGCCGCCAGTGTCAGTCAGTGCAAGATGTGGGAGGTGGGTACAAGATGGCCGCCAGTGTCAGTCAGTGCAAGATGTGGGAGGTGGGTACAAGATGGCCGCCATGTGGGAGGTGGGTACAAGATGGCCGCCATGTGGGAGGTGGGTACAAGATGGCCGCCATGTGGGAGGTGGGTACAAGATGGCCGCCATGTGGGAGGTGGGTATGGCCGCCATGTGGGAGGGGGGTACAAGATGGCCGCCATGTGGGAGGTGGGTACAAGATGGCCGCCATGTGGGAGGTGGGTACAAGATGGCCGCCATGTGGGAGGTGGGTACAAGATGGCCGCCATGTGGGAGGTGGGACAAGATGGCCGCCATGTGGGAGGTGGGTACAAGATGGCCGCGAGTAGTAAAATGTATAAAAGGAGTTGATTTTTAGGGAAAGGGTGTATTCAATCTGACTTACCTGACCTGACTTGATCAGCCAGCCAGCCCGCCAACCAGTCCTCCTGCCTGCCTAGCCGCTTGTAATAAGACTTTTACACCGTAGCAGTTGCACCAGCCTGGAGCCCCTAGTCATGGCGTCATCATCATATTTAGAGAGGTTTGCAAAGTACCGTGTTCGTCTGATTGATGAGATGCAGCGTGTAGAAGAAATATGTTATAGCCTTATGGATAGAAACATACTCCTCCAACAGCGTGTCGACGAAATCATGGCGGAGAAAACGACTTCAGCCCAAAACACAGCCCTCATCGATGGTGTACTGCGCTCTAGCCCCTATGCATTTCTAGCCTTCGTGGCGGTGTTGAAGATCACGGGAAATGACGAACTAGCGGATCTACTTGAAGCCGACGTTATACAAGATGAAGATATCTTAGCTACCACTACCGAACAGCGTACTACAGCTAGCAAACGTGCGTACACTACCCCAGAGGCGAGTACTACACCGGCCAAACGCGTTTCACGCTCCAAACGCCCCCGACTAACACCGTTAGTTATACCTGAGTCAGTAGTTGTACCCCAGCAAGTGCCTGTGAAACAAGAGGTAGAACTTCCTCTGTCTGTCCAGGAGATTAATAATCTGATCCAGCAAGCTTACCAGGCAGCCCACAGGACATTTGGGAGCTCTCACCTTATTTGACAGTGAGTGTGAAAGACGCAGAATTGCATTTGAATGCGGCGGGCTTTGGCGACAAACCCGGTAAGCATATTACCCTGAACTTAGAGAGCTGGCAAAAACTGCAGGCCCTTGATTACGCCATCGATGCAGTTATTCGCGACGACGGGCGTGATGAAGCGAAATTTCATGTGGGTGACGACATTTATGTGAGCTGTGCATATTACAACGATGAGCTGCTCGTTCATATTCGTAAATGGCGTATGCAGTTAGATACGCAACAGCTCGTACCTTGTCCTCAGGGTGTCACTTTCAAATTAACAGCCTGGCGGAAGTTACAGAGTCTCGCAAGTTCCATTGGTTCAGCTCTGGTCTACCAGGTGTCTCACTATATTTACCTCAAGTACATCGATACAGTCTTGCAGCTCATCAGACCTAAAATTCCACAGGACACTCCAGTACCGTCATACGCAATGATCACTGAAGCACTGGAGGCCGTGACGGAGACGGAAATTGCCCTGGGAGTTGAAGCGGCTTGCCTGTCCAAAATTCCACGTGAAGAAATTATAACATACATTTACGTGCACCAAGGCCGGAAAGCTGATGATGAATTCAAACAAGTCTTGATGGCGAACTATTGAACAGAACCAGTGTTGAACAGAACATTTATTACCATACACCTTCATTCAAGTGGCTTGAGAGCATATAATTGTTATTAAAATTTCAGAGTTTTTTGACTGTTAATTGTATTAAAAACATTCAATATTCATATATAATTGTATTAAATTCAATACCCTTGTGAATACGTTCATTCTATTTGTGTTAATAAAGTAGAAAATTACAAAAAAAATGCTTAGTGTTCATTCTTTTGTTCCCTAGTTCCAATACGTGTATTTTCATACCTTTAGGCCGTCGCGCATGCGCAGAATCACCCTAATTCAATCTTCCACCCAGTGCATCAGATAGCCCTTCTCCTTACCTTCAATTTGATACCTCACTCGATCCCATTGGCTCATTTTTAAAACAATTTTTTTGCTATAGGGTGATAATTTACACCCTTCACTGCCGCGCATGCGCAGAATGCCGATATTTCAATCTCATACCCAGTGCATCAGATAGCCCTTCTCCTCACCTTCAATTTGATACCTCACTCGACCCCATTGGCCCATTTTAAAAATAATTTTTTTTTGCTATAGGGTGATAATTACACCCTTTTTTTTCGCTAATTTCACTAATTTCAATTTTTAATTGTTAAAAAAACATAGAAAATGAAAAAGATTTTTTTTGGCTTCATGAATCTTTTTTCTCTTTTTTATTAAGTTTTAAAAAAAAAAAAAAATTTTGGCTTCCATTTCCCTTACCCTCATTCCATCATTTTCCAGAACGCTAACCAGCTCTGGGTATTGTGTAGCGGCATTTCTCGGGTCCCTAACGGGATGCTGTGTAAACAGCTCACGTCTTGTTGAATTCATGATTGTATGGGTGAATAACTGTTACAATATACACGTATTTATACTTTTAGTGGTCTGTGGGAGGTGGGACAAGATGGCCGCGAGTGTCATGATGTGGGAGGTGGGACAAGATGGCCGCGAGTGTCAGAGAGTGCAAGCTGTGGGAGGTGGGACAAGATGGCCGCCAAGTGTCAGTGAGTACAAGATATGCATGGCCGCCAAGTGTGCTTTGTTATCATTGTTCAAGCATAAAAATTTCTTATTTTTTTTCATAAATCCGTTACAATTTTCTCGGAATTATGATAACACTAATCCATAGTGTACACGTATTTTTTTTAGCCAGGAAAATTAAATTATTTTCCAATGTACCTGGGTTTTACACTACCGTACACTAACTTTATGATTTTTAAAATGCCTAAAATTAATAAAAATAATCCTCTATTCTAGTGTTAGGTTGTTAAATTTTAAATATAACACTAATGAATGACCTGAGTTTAACTTGTAATAAAATTTACAGGTGTCCTGACATTGATTGTAAAATGAAAAGCTGTTTATAATTGTTAAACAAACACACATATATTTTTTCTTCAGCAGCGTAGCACACGATACAACCAGTGTGTTTTCGCTGCGCATGCGCGCGTGTCTTACACTATAAATACCACATTTGTTTTTAATTATTCACAATTAATCTCTGAGTGCTCAGTCATGGATTTATCCTTGGCTCAACTCATGGATATTGACAACACATCAGATTTGTTCACAAATCATGATAATCAAGTACAACGCCTCGACAGTATCATGAATTTGGTACACGATGAACCTCGATTAGATGATAGAATCATCCCCTTAGTCGCACCTGAACCCCAGAACTATCCTGCACCAATTCATTGTCAACAGCCTGCAGAAACTTCGCCGCTGGATAATTTATTCGCCTTGACAACAACTACACCGGATGTTACTCCAGATGTAGACCAAATTTTTGATGATCTAGACGAGATGTTACAATTTTCCTATGATGCCGGAGAAGAACAAACACCAGATGAAATTGATGATCTTCAGGATCTAAACGAGATGTTACAATTTTCCTATAATATCGTAGAAGAAGAACAAACACCAGATGAAATGGCTGATCTAGACGAGATGTTACAATTTTCCTATGATTCCGATGAAGTACAACAAGCAATAGATGACAAGGCCAAGAACAGGGGACAAGGAGCACAGAAAAAAGATTTAAGAAGGCTGAAACCAGACGCCGGAGAAAAGAGAAAAGATACCAGATTGAGGACAAATAGGCCACATCAAGACAGGAAAAACAGAAAAGATGTGAGAACAAACAGGCTAAGAGACAGGAAAATAACCCCAGCAGAACAACAAATCCAAGACGAAATCAATTATGTATGGACATTAACCACAACAACAATCGGACAGACCACAGAGCGTCAAAGAGACTTGTATATCCATTGTGTAGAATGCGCGAATCCATTTTCGAAGTTCGCGATATTTCCGTGCGGACATCAGGGAATGTGTGAAACCTGCATCAACCAACACGCTAAGATACCATGGTGTACACAGGTGAATAAACCGATAGTTTGTCAATTGCTTCCTTTGACGTGTCCTGTGTGCGCTCAGAGAAGACAGATCTTGTCAACAACGATGTAATATGGCTATATTACACATATTCCAACGGTTTTTTTAAAAACCACCCAGCTGTTCCGAGAGGGTGACTTCTAACAAAGCACAAAAATAATTTAACACGAGAATCACACCCCTGTGCTCGTTCAAAATAAATGCCCCACTCTTATCAAAATAAATTCCTCTTGCATACCGGCATCGTTATCTTGGCACTGTGTAATATTAAATTAATGGGGCTATTCCCAACTTTTATCAAATAAAATTTTTCCCCTCATACCGAGGTTTAAAAATTTTTATAAAGGCCATTATACCCTTGTACTGTCATATTAAATTAATTAATGAATGAATGGGGAAAAACAAAATATTACAGGTACATCTGACCATTGTATACATGTGCCTTATACCATGGTATACAGGTGCCTTATACCATTGTATACAGGTGCCTTATACCATTGTATACAGCAGAAATTGTCTTTGTAACGTCTTATTGTGACATCATGGCATTATTGTTGTTTTGTGACACTGTGGAACTGTAAAAATTCCATGAATGGAAAAGAATGATAAAACCCATTAGTGCATAATATTGCTGAAATAATGCCAACAGAAAACTCAGAGTCAATTTAAATATTTATTTGTATTGAGCAAATTACAAGAATTTCGAAGAGAAAAGAGCCGAAATAATGTCTGTCTGTCCTGGAAATCAGCTGATCAGCAATAAATCGACATCTCCGTGACCTTCAAGGAGATTTTGACATTAGGTTTTACCCGCTTTTATCACAAATCATTATAAAGAAATTGTCACACCCGGTGAACTCCTGAAACCCACATCCTACCCTGCTAGTCTGGTGATAATAAAATTTAAAGATCACATGTCCAACACATACTCACATAATGAAAGCAAGAATCGAACTTGCGCACCCCTCGAGATGAAGGATACCGTCCATGTTTCATTTTTTGAGGTGTACTGAAATGCTCTCTCTAATTTATGCCCCGGTATCTATTTTCACATCTAGGTTGAAGATTTATATCGACACTGCTACACACTTTTCGACATGTGTTTTCACTTTCGATGAAAGCACAAAACAGTCTAAAAAATTCACCTACGCTAATATTTTCTGGTGTTTTGTAGAATATAGATTCGCGTTCATTTCTATTTCGTCAAGAAAAAATGTTCATCTCGAAAATTGGCAGATTGAAATGTTCTCTCTCTCTCTCTCTATCTCTCTCTCTCTCTCTCTCTCTCTCTCTCTCTCTCTCTCTCATTTTATGACATGCAAGTATAGTACTAAAGTGTAGCTTACCTGATAAAAGAAGTTTAGTCCAGATGTATACCTATATATTCCATACTCCCGGACGTTTGATGCATATCTGGGGGCTGTTTTTTTCCTAGGTGGGTATAACACACCATGAAGCCTTCATCACGATGCATTCGTATGCTAAAAAAATATGGGTATCGAATCTCATTTCCATATATATTTTTTCGAAATTCACAGATATTTCCATCGGTAAATCCGGTGTTCAGTATACCACGTGGATGAAATGAACGCACATACAATGATTTTGCTCCCTGGTTTGGTGTCCACATCCCAGCGGTTTTCTGTTTCTTGGCTTGTCACGCATTTTTTCGAAATTCACAGATATTTCCATCGACATATCAGCTGAGCTAACGGCCTCAATTGCCTGTTAGCTCTCTTGTTGCTCACGGTGAGCAAACGTTTCAAGAAATTGATTTCAGTTCCCGCATAACGTCTCCTTCAAGTCCATTTTGAAGAGTCGAGCGTATGAATCGAGTCAAAATAACATGCAATTCATTTGCCTGTCCGGTAAAACTGGTGAGTTGTTGGTTTGCGTTCGCCGCACACACACTGAGGATTTGGCCTCCTAGGTGGGATATAACACACCATGCATTTGTATGCTAATCGAAATTCAGATATTTCCATCGGTAAATCCGGTGTCCAGTATACCACGTGGATGAAATTCAATTCAATTCAATGTATTGTACAAAACACCTTTACGCACTAAACTATGAAGCTAATGATTTTGGTCAGCGGCACATAGATGTTCCCTGGTTTGGTGTCCACATCCCAGCGGTTTTCTGTTTCTTGGCTTGTCACGCATTTTTTCGAAATTCACAGATATTTCCATCGACATATCAGCTGAGCTAACGGCCTCAATTGCCTGCTAGCTCTCTTGTTGCTCACGGTGAGCAAACGTTTCAAGAAATTGATTTCAGTTCCCGCATAACGTCTCCTTCAAGTCCATTTTGAAGAGTCGAGCGTATGAATCGAGTCAAAATAACATGCAATTCATTTGCCTGTCCGGTAAAACTGGTGAGTTGTTGGTTTGCGTTCGCCGCACACACACTGAGGATTTGGCCTCGCGAGACGAAATTAGTTTAATATTTTTTCTCCCGCCTCGCGGTTCAGCCAATGAACTATTAGAAAAGCATATGTGTGTGCATATTAATAAAACCACGGGCGCCTAAAAAATGAACACATTTCATTACACTGTAGCGAATTGTTGCCATTGCACGTGTGAGTCAGTACGTTTTCATATCCACCTCAAATTGACACGGAGAATTTCATTGCCAGTAAAATTGTAAGTTTATTGCGGAAAGAATTGATATTGCATAAATTCCTGCGGGAAATAGGAAGTACACATATATAAAGAATATTGTCTTCACGTAAAAGTTTGTACATTTCAAAAAAAAATTTTCAAAACAAAACAAAAAAATGTGAAGTAAAACCCGTCCTTCGGATGGGAAATCTTCATACGTCAAGTCAACAAAATTTTATTTTTCAGGTAGTGGGTCGAGTGAGGTATCATATTGAAGCTGACGTGAAATGCTTCACAATGATACCTCACTCGACCCGATTGGACCATTAGGGACGCCTCTAACCTCAAAAAAAGATTATTTTGAAGATAATTATCAACATCCGGTGAATGAAGATTTTTTATTTTAGAGGTAGTGGGTCGAGTGAGGTATCAAATTGAAGCTGACGTGAAATGCTTCACAATGATACCTCACTCGACCCGATTGCACCACTAGGGGCTGCCCTAACTCCAATAAAGGCTATTTTGAATTTTCTGCGCATGCGCGAAGTCCAAAGGCTATGAAAATAGCCTTTTTGGGGTTAGAGGCGTCCCTAATGGGCCAATCGGGTCGAGTGAGGTATTAAATTGAAGGTGACGTGAAGGAGCATCTGATAGACTGGGTGTGGGCTTGAATTAGGGTAATTCTGCGCATGCGCGAAGATGATATCAAAAATATGAATCTTCAAAAATAGCCTTTTTGGGGTTAGAGGCGTCCCTAATGGACCAATCGGGTCGAGTGAGGTATCAAATTGAAGGTGACGTGAAGGCGCATCTGATAGACTGGGTGTGGGTTGAACTATCAGCATTCTGCGCATGCGTAATCTTCAAAATATCCTTTTTTGGGTTAGAGGCGCCCCTAGTGGTGCAATGGGGTCGAGTGAGATATCATTGTGAAGCATTTCACGTCAGCTTCAATATGATACCTCACTCGACCCACTACCTCTAAAATAAAAAAAATCTTCGTACACCAGATTTTGATGTTTATCTTAAAAATAGCCTTTTTGGCGTTAGGGGCGCCCCTAGTGGCCCGATGGAGCCGAGTGAGGTATCAATGTGAAGGTGAGATGAAGGGCCATCTGATGGACTGATGTGGGTTGAACTATCAGCATTCTGCGCATGCGCGGTGGCCCGAGGGTATGAAAATAGCCGTTTTGGAGCTAGCGAAGCCAATAATGGTCCAATGGGGTCGAGTGAGGTATCAAAGTGAAGGTGACGTGAAGGAGCATCTGATAGACTGGACTAGCGGATTTGAAATAGCGTCATTCTGCGCATGCGCGGTGGCCCAAGGGTATGGAAATAGCCGTGTTGGGAGCTAGGGGAGTTACTACTGGTGCAATGAGATCGAGTGAGGTATCAAAGTGAAGCTTAGGTGAAGGGGCATCTGATAGACTGGACTAGCGGATTTGAAATAGCGTCATTCTGCGCATACGCGGTGGCCGAAGGGTATGAAAGTTTATTGAAGCTAGTGAGGTATCCATGTGAAGCCTAGGTGAGGGAGTTACACTAGGGTGTCGTATCCATTCTGTTGCGCAGGTCACGTGGGGTTGTGACGTCACTTCCGGGTTTTTCACTGAAATTACCTCCAAACATAGAAGAGTTCCTAATGTTTCCCCTTACACATCCGTATGTTCAACCTCCGGCACCTTTTCCCGCCCCGCCCCGCCCCGCCCCGGCCGCAGCGCGCGCGCGCGTTCTCCCGGGAATGGCGTTGGAATACGCAAAGATTACAAGGCCCCTTGAGTAGTGTGTGCGGACAGTACTGTGTGTTTTATCTTACTCACCGGAGTAGAGGACATTCACTGCCTACCATTGTACATATGTTTGATGATTATTGTCAAGCCGAAGACCGGGATGTCCTCGTCTATGACTGGACGGCCTCTCGTTTTAATGTGCATGCTCCATTTCTCTGGTTAACTTAATGCGCGCGCGCATCTTGTTTTATTATTATTATTGTTATGACGTTGTTGTTCTGACGTTGAATAAAAATGATGATGAAAAAACACAATGATGGGTTTTGACTTTTTTTTTTTATTTAAGTCAACAAGCAAGGAGTTATACAACTATAGAATACAAATAGTAGGGGTATGTACACACATAGAATAGTAGTGATTAAGGTACATAAAAGTTTTGTCAGGAGTAGGATTTGAACCTACGCAGGGTATCACCCCACCGGCACTTAATACCGGCGCCTTAGACCACTCGGCCATCCCGACTTTTACAGTTTTTATAACTCGTGACTCCACAGTTATTAGTGTTCCACATTTTTTACAAGTCCAAGTAGGTAGTGCTCACACCGTCGGCCAATACTTTCCGTTTCGGATAAAAGAAAGTAAAGGCGTCTCGTTGCTGGATATAAGTGCGCATCTGGTGGTCCACCACCCGGAATCCTCGGTTGGTCCCACTGGCACTGGCCTGGCTCTGCAATACACCCAGGTAGAGATCTTTGTCGATGGCAGGGTCACGTCGGTTGACGCCTTTACAACTAAACTTGTTGTTTCCATCTCCTCCGTAACAATAGTACGTCTTGGACGACAGGGCGATCATGGCATCTCCACTCCACTCGAGTTTAAACAGACCCGGCGTCCGCTTGTCGTAGGTGTAGTGGTCGCGTCGAGGTAGCCACAGGTCCCGATCCGCTTCATATTGTTCCCGTAACTCGGGTTTCACCAGGGACTCCCAATCGGCGTTGGAGACGGCCATGTAGGCCGAATCTGTGTCCATCTCCATCAACTGCCAGTCTGAGGAATTAAAATAGACACCCATGAAGTCGTAGAGAAACTGCAACATCCTCAGCTTGGCCACGTGATAGACCATACATCCAATCTGCAAGGGTAAATTGTACCGGATAGTCTTCTTAGCTGAAGTGACTTCATAGGTGTCGTCATCGATGACCTCCACGGATCGAAACAGAGGAGAATTCACTTTTTTGCAGGCTTGGGCAGTCGTACAAATGTTCACGTTGACGTGCTTATCCTGGTTGGTTACCGTTTTTCCATAATAACCATTGCCAGTGAGTTTCCAACATTCAGCCATGATGGCCTGACTGGGGTATTCATCACCTTGACGACGGGCCGCCGTGACGAGCTCGGCATTCTCCGCAAAACAAGCCTCGGGGACGTACTGGATGACTTGATAGATTTGAGTAATTTCCAAACCGTGCTTCATGTACCATTGCAATAAGGGGGTGCCCAGCAAGATTTTGTCCGCCCACATACTTCCAATCAACATGCGGCGTGGTTGAGGTAAACACTCGTGTTGCTCTACGTAGGTGCGCATGGTGTCCCCAATATCATCCCGACCCACCAGCGTATTCTTGAAGATAGGCGGACACTGGGCGAAGAGGGGCTTGAGAGTGTCGGGAACATGCAGGTCGCATTCTACAAAACCGTAGAGCTGCCCCGAACGAATGGCGTCCAACATCTGTGGCAGACTCAGCAGTCGCCGACGACTCAACGGGTACTCACGCTCTTTTAGGAACCGTTGTAAATGGGGACGGGCCTGGCACAGGGTGTGAAATTCACACTCCCACATTTCAATCAAATGGTAGCCTCGCTCTTTCACATAATCTCCGTTGGCCACT